>JASDQU010504959.1:37874-67070 GCA_032191745.1 Picea mariana | reverse complement strand
ATATTGTCATTAATGAGGATATTTTCCATTCGCACACATGGAAGCAATGTTTCTGGGGAATTATATTGCCCCCTCCATTTCTTCATTTCAAGCATCATCTGGAGCAAATCAACGTTTCGACAAAGTACTGGCACCAACTCTACAAAAGTTTTGTAGAAATACAGTGAACATCTTCCTCACAACCTTCCTGTGTAGAAGAAGGGAAAAAGAATTGCAGGGGAGGCAGAGCAGCCCGAAACTTACAGTGAAAACATGAATCTTGACGCTGATCTGGAAAGCATATTCTGCAACCTTGATCAGCCCACAGACGAAATTCAGCCTACCTGCTTGATGGACATGATTGATACCCTAATTTTTTATGAAGATGAATCCTTCATATTCCAGAATGTTGTTTCTGAATCCGAATCAAAAAAATGAATCATTGAAAAAAAAGATGTAAATAATAACCAAAGAATACATCGTTCAGAACTTGACCTTGCCAATATGCAGGCATCTAAAATCTCTCAACTTCACATGGAAACTGAAGATGTTCTTCATGGTTCCATTGGACTCATTGAATTTGAAAATGCCAGACTAAAGAAATGCATTGAGGAATTAGAGGAAGCTTTGTTTCCTATGCCATTGCTTCATAGTTCTTTGTGAATAAAAATGCCTACTACTGTGTGCACTCCTGCAACAAATCTAAAAGGGTCATCTAGCTTCCTCGCATCCTGTAGAGGATATGTTGAGAAAAATATCAACAAAAGAATGGAACTAATTACGAAGGCCTGGGAAACATCACATAATATGGATTCCCTGGGCAGCAGGGCACATAACTTGCTCCTACTTTTGCAGACAGATTTAAAAAGTGAAGAAAGTTTCTATGTGCACACAGTCATCCCTTTTTCCTTTCATGTCAACAACATGGCAGAGACCATAACAAGACAACATGATCTCCCTTCCAATAAATGGCTCACTCAACTAGAAGCATGCTGGAAAGAGAAAGTGAAAAATTTGTATGTCATCATCCAGTCATGTGAGCAAGCAATATCAAAGAAAGAAACATTATTGACAAAGCTCACCAAAATAGACTTAGCAGGAAACACAAACGACTTCGAGGACCCCAGCTTAATCCTCAACTTGCTGGTGTCAACCAATCAAGCTTTCGATAAAAAATTCGATAATTTGAAAGCCTTGTCTTTAGAAAATTTTTACAGCATTATTGAATATCATGAACAAGAGGTGCACAACTGGCTAGTCTGGTATTCGGTACAGAATGCAGACATCGATGAAACTCTGTGCAAACTTTCAATTGAACTAAGCGAATTAGAAAATGAATTTTTCACCGTTCAAATCCGCAATGACATCAACGTCGCCCCTTTGAGAAACTATATTGAAGAGAACTAGAAGTGGGTCATTGCCCAAATCCAACAAGGAAATACATAGTTCTTTCTTTGTCAATTTAGTTATTCCAACTTCTCTGAGTAGAAATCTATAGCCAAAAAATGATCTTGCCATTTCTACTTTTAAGGTATTGCATTCTACCATGTCCAACTCCTTTCCACAGTCCTATTTCTTGTACATATTTCTGTTATGGTCCGTGGGAGCCCCAATCCCAATCTATATGACAAACGCATTTACATTTCTAGGGATATGTAGCAAACTATTAATTTTTTCATATACTCCAAATAAAACTATTCTTTTGTCTGCTTATATATTTACGTGTTCCTATATTTTTATCTTCAACCATGCTAAATGTGAAGACATTCTGTTTAATTTATCTCAATTCTCTTTTTGTCCTATGCATCTTTTCTCCGGCCTGGTTATTTTCAAAATAAAGTATGAAATAAATCACTGACTCAAATTTGAGATATCATCTTTCATATATGTGTGTGTGTGTGTGTGTGTGTTTCTTTAAATTTTTAGGAATATCTAACATGTTTCATTATTTTTTATATAAATGTCATGAAATTGTGTTCGTTGTTTTTTTTGTACTCAAACATCTAGACAATATGTCATTTGTTGGATCTTTACCACCTGTGCTTCATACTTTTGCTACAAAAGCCCTTAAAATTTAAATAGTTCGCAAATCCGCTTCTCAATTTGTTTATTGTCGAACTGTGGGTGGTATTTAAAAAATTGCATATTTGGTATGTGTAATTTATTCTCTCCAGGAACCTATAATTTGATACATTTCAATTTCTTGTATCCAATAGTCAGTGTTTTAAAGAAAACTAATTTAGGAATGCTATTTATTTGGTCCTTTTGTCCACCACCCTTTGTAATAGATGTTGGCAGTAGGACATGGAACAACAGAAGCTTCATTTTCATGTCCCCATCCCAAGAACCCGTGATCCAAAAACTGGACAAGTTTCGACTCAGGGTTCCCTCCATGCTCTAATTCGGGAATGCTAGTTTTTTTCCTGCTTTTCTGTGTTCGTAAAATTTCATAGAGAGTATGTACACAGATTTACATATTTTCTATGTATAGTTTATGGTCTCCACGAACCTATAATTTCATAAATTTCAGTTTCTTATGTCGATGAGTGCTTGTTTTAAAGAAAACTAATTTGCGAATGCTATCTATTTGGTCATTTTGTCGATCGCCCTATATGCCTATGTAAAGAAAACTGATTCGCGAATGCTAAATTTTTTGAACACAAGCCCCTTAAAATTCAAATAGTTTGCAACTCCAATTGTCAATTTGTATATCGTAGAACTGTCCGTGCTATTTGTAAAACACAGACCCACAATCCAAAAACTGGTCAACTCAAAAACCCGCCCTTTTAAAGAAACTAATTCGGGAACGTTTTTTGTTTCATGCTTATGTTAACCAGCCTATGTAACAGACATCAGTACTATGTTTTTTTCCTTTCTTTGTCCACCAGCATATGTAAAAAACAAAACTAATTCGGAAATGCTAAACTTGTTTTAATTAATTATAAATGATTTTATTGATATTAAAATAAGTTATTGAGTTTATTATTTCAATTTTCTTATTCAACACAAGCTTCTCCAAATTCAAATACTCCGCAAGTCCGATTGTCAACATGTATATCGTGGAACTCTACCTACTATTTGTAGCACAAGGAAAAACAAAAGCCCGCATTTAAGGTCCACGGCCCGATAACCCGCCTAATTCTGCAACGCAATTTTTTTCATGCTTATGTTCACCAACCTATGTAACAGACATCAGTACTATTTTTTTTTCTTTTTTTGTTCACCAGCCTATGTAACAGACATTAGTACTATTTTTTTTTCTTTTTTTGTCCACCAGCATATGTGAAAAGGAAAACTGATTTTGGGAACGCTAAACTTTCTTTATTTAATTATAAATTATTTTATCGATACAAAAATAAGTTATTTAGTTTATTATTTCAATTTGCTTATTCGACACGAGCGACTTCAACTTCAGCTAATCCGCAAGTCCGACTGTCAATATGTATATCACGGAAATCTAGGTGTTATTTGTAGACCATGGAACAGTCGATGCCCAATTTGCAGCCCGCCAGTCCGACAACCCGCGATCCATAAATTTCAAATAGTCCGCAAAACAACTTCTCAATTTGTATATCATAGAACTCTCGATGCTATCTGTAGGCAACAGAACAACACAAGCACAATTTTTAGCCCGCAACCCCTACAACCCGGGATAAATCTTCCATGGATGCTCTATATATCTACTTCATCAAATCACATATTTTATTTTTGTAGGCCACGGAACAACAAAAGCCCGATATTCAGCCCGACAACCCGTGATCAAAAAATTCAACTAGTCCGCAAAATTGCTTGTCAATTTGTATATCGCGGAAGTATAGGTGCTATTTGTAGACCACGGAACAACAGGTCCCCAGCCCGACAACCCGCAATACAAAAACTATCTAAGTCAAGAACCCGCTCTTTTTAAGAAAACTAATTCGGGAACGCCATTGTTTTCATACTTATGTTCACCACCCTATGTAATAGACATCAATACTATTGTTTTTTCTTTTTTTGTCCACCAGCATATGTAAAAAGGAAAACTTATTCAGGAAACAACAGAAGCTTGATTTTCAACACGGTAGCCCCAGAACCCGTGATCCAAAAATTCAAATAATCCGTAGGATCGCTTGTCAATTTGTATATCGTGGAAGTGTATGTGCTATTTGTAGACCAAAGAACAATAGAAGCCCAATTTTGAGTCCAGCACCCCGAAAACCCGAAAACCCATGTCAATTCTGCACCAAACACTTCTCCTGGTTTTTCTTTTCAGAGCTTCGCCTTCTGCCCAACCTTTCCCTGCTCTGCTTTTGTCCTCTCCTGGTCTGTTGTTGGCACATTTGCGCTCTCCCACTATCCTGAATATGCCCTGGCTACGAGGGAATTCGGAACGCGGGTCGACAGCCAACCAAACTGGCCCCACCTGACCATCCGTCCCCCGCCTACTCCCTCACTGCTATCCTCCTCCTCTTCAGCCACCTCCTCTTCATCCCTGCCATAGTCCACTCAAATTCTCGCTTCTCTCCCACCCCTTGTTGCGTCCCTTGCCCTCGTGCAAAGCCTGGTGTTTGACTTGCGTCGGAACATGGGCGACCTCCAGTTCCACCTAGAGGCCTTGGACAACAAAGCCTCCCAACTTATGAAATTGATCTCTGCATTACAAGATGTTGATCACCTCCCACCAGAGGCAGGCCAAGTAGCAACAACCTCCACACCAGTGTTGGCACTGGAAAAAAAGAAAGAGCATGTGCCATCACAAACGGAAGAGACCATGCAACTGAACTGGACACCAGTCGATGAGGAGCCGCCTCCTCCTGGCGAGATGAAATTGGCCACATTCTGCATGGCCCCATCGGGGAACTACAACCCATACCGGTGATCTGTCTATTATTTTCCTCTATTATTTTGTCATCTTCATGTCGACCTTTCATGCATTTGTCCATGGTTACTATAGTTATGCTGTCTACACTTTCCACACTTGTAGCGGCCACCCTTACGGGCCACAGTTTTGAACTCTTTTTGCGTTAGTAACAGTCTACACTTAAGTTATGAAGCAGTTTGGGTGGCTAAGCTGGTTTCCCCTCAGGGTAGCTCAGTTCATACAATGTTATAATATTCTTTAAATTATTGTCTCATGTATATGATGGAATCGTTAAATGTATATCACGGAACTGTTTGGTGAAAAAAGTATATCACCGAACACCCTCGACATCAAAATCTTCATACAATGTTATAATATTCTATAAATTACTCAGTCTCATGTATATGACGAAATTGTTTGCTGCAAACTGTATATGACATAATTGTTAAATAAAATGAACCTGCGACTTCACCTACACACCACTCTGTAATTGTTGGGTTGCATTGGTTATGTACCAAACATTAATATTTTTTGATAAATTTCAAATAAAACTAATTCAGGAATACCAAGGTGTTTTCCAAATATGATATATTGTGCATATTTCACTATCACACCCTATCACTATACTTAAAACATTTTAAAATCGAACAGTAAATCTCTCAAAATACGTGACAATATTTATTGGCAACATCACACACTACCACTTGGAAAAGTTAATCAGATATTGCGTGGCACGTGGACCATGGGAAAGGATAATGGGGTATTGCGAGGTGCGTGGACTGTTTCCCTAGTAAAAATCCAGATTTTACCTCAACAGATTTTTACCATGGCCGAGGTGCGTGGACTGCTGCCCCAGTGAAAATCCAGTGTAGTGGAGCGCGTGCTTTTCCATTAAAGAAAAGAGAAAATTAAAAAAATACCAAGGTAACGGATATAATGTGCTTTTCCATTAAAGAAAAGAGAAAACGCAGAAAAAGACAAAGGCAAAGGATAATGAGTGGAGTAGTGTATCTAGCCTGTGATACAAGCCTCAATGCCATGGGTACGATATTTAGAGTATATATAAGTTCTAGCAGTAGGGAGATTGCGCCTGCTTGGATGTAGAAGTTCCCTGATTTTCTTAATTTATACTGTCTGAATGTGTGGTGCATTTCTTCTTTCAATCTCCTCTTTTCAATTATGAAGAAGAGAAGCTATACGTAATTCCTGTTATTTTATATTTTTGATCCCAATTGGCTTCTTTGTATGTTCCCTTTTGATGTTCAATGATGAGGTTAAGATCATTTTCTTACTTTCTTTTGCAAATTATTTTCTCTTTATTTAATTTTTGGGACGAATGTAATTAGAAGTTTAGCAGATATTGAAACACTTATGTTCATAAATTCGTTGTTCATTTGTTTCTGGAATTAAATTTAGGAAGTTGTTTTGTTGATTTTAGTTTCAGCTTCAAATGCAATGCTCGTCCGGAGATTTATGTTGCAATCCACTGGCAACAAATTCGGGAGGTTGTATTAATTTTATTTCTCTGATTTGTCTTTTAATGCTTTTAGCTTAGAAGAGAAATGATGCCAAAGATGAATACAAGTGGCTCTTCCTCTTTGTTGAATACGATTAATAGAGATTGTTTCCACTAACCACCCCGTTTCTTTTTACAATTTCTTTTCTTTGTTTTGATTTCTTGGCTGCATTCCATTATAAATTTACAAGAATATTGGAATGTGGAATGGTTATCTTTAAAGCTATTCTTAATGTATTCATGAAAATTAATTGCTATTCTCAAGTTCTTCATCTTAACTGTAATGAAAGATTATCTCATGTGTTTTCTTCCTCGGGGTAATTTTTGTTATAGTTGTTTCTTTATTCCTCATGGTTGAGTTTGAGTTTTTCCTTTCTACTATATTTTCTGTTAAATACGTGTTCATGTGACCATGTCTATTTCTGTTGTTCAGAATCGATTCTGTTGTTCAGAATCGATTCTGTTGTTCAAAATCGTTTAGGATCAACTTGTTATCTGTTTAAGTAAGTAATGTTAATGAAGAATATTAATCTCATATTCTTGTTTCTTTTACATATTCTTTTTTCTTACCTTTAATTTCCATGACTCTCTTACCTTTAATATCCATGATACAGGTCATTACAAGTTTAGCCAAATATTGGAATGTTTACATTCAGATTTTTCATGCAAATCAAATGGGATGTGAAGAGCATATAGTGGAATCCATTAATGATAATATCTGATAATTGTGATTGAGGTTTGTATAGGTTGTTTTCTATATCCTGGCATTTCGTTTAATATTTTTTTTTTCTATGAATTTTATTTTAACATCTTTTTTGCTATGAAGAGATCTTATTACGTAGAGATGGAATCTTGCCAAGATGACGATAAATGCTTCGTAAATTCTTCATCTTTGCAATTACGAGTCAGATGGGGTGTTGTTGTGTATTCCTTGTTGTGAATGTCTGTGTCATGTTTTCTTTATGTCTGTGATATAGTGTTCATCATCACTATCATCAGTTTTTTGTTTGAACAAGATTGATGAAGAATATTTTGAGAATGCATGCAATTGGAATTTTCTATTTGAATAAGGTTGATGGAGAATATTTTGGGAATACATGAGATTGTAAATTTAGCGAAATATCAGAATGTTTACTCTTATATATGTCTTGATTTGTTTATACAAATTAAATGCAATATTCATCAATAAAATATAATGATAGGTGATAATTTCACTAAGTTGTGACATTGAGTTTTGCATCTATTGTTTTCTATTTTCCAAGATTTTGTTCAATGCCTTTATTGCTATGCAGAACTTTTAGAGGTGGAACAATGCCAAGATGATGAAAAATACCATGTCCATGCTCAGTTTTTTTGATGTCCATGTGGTCTGGTTTACGCTCACAATGTTCTCTATTCTCCATTTCAGCAATATTGAGGGAGTCTAGACTTTGTTTCCTCTAATTCTTTTTCCTTTAAAAAATTGTTGCAACAATTAATTTCCAAAGATATATCTACTAAGAAATTAAATATTGGAAAGTTTAATCTGAAGATTTGTTGTTGTTTTGTTTATGGAAATTAAATGTGATGATCAGGAGATTGAGTTTTACATTAGTTCTTTTCATTGCAAATAATTTGTTTGAACTATTTTATCTTTTCTTCTAATTATATGCAGATGTTTCTAGTGTGTTTTCTTGTTTCTTTTTACATATTGTTTTCTTCCCGACCTTAATTCTTAGGATGCAAGTAATGAAAACTTTAAAAGAATATGATATCTATTTTCGTGCAATGCTATCCTATCCATATGGAATATGTATATATGCTTGTGTGTACTTCTTATCAATGTGACTTTTGTGTGAAAACTTGTTTGGACTATGTTTCCTCTAATTTTTTTTTTTTCTTTTAAAATGTTGTTGCAATCTTTAATTTCCAAGATGCATGTGCTAAGAATTGCAGCAGAATATTAGAAAGTTTACTCTGGAGATATGTTGTTTTGTTTATGGAAATTAAATATGATGGTTGGAGATTGAGTTTCCCATTCGCTGTTTTTATTGCTTTTTCATTGGCTATTTTTATTGCAAATAATTTGTTTGAACTGTTTTATCTTTTCTTCTAATTATATGTCTATGTTTGTACTGTGTTTTCTTGTTTCTTTTTACATATTCTTTTCTTCCTGACCTTAAATCTTAGTATGCAAGTAATTAAAACTTTAAAAGAATATGATATCTATTTTCTTGCAATACTATCCTATACGTATGGAATATGTATATGTTTGTGTGTACTTCTTATCAATGTGATTTCTATGAGAACATATATCTATGTGTTTGTGTAATCCTTATTAATGTGACTTCTATGTGAACATCTTTGATGAGATCTTTTCCTCTAAATTTTTGGTATCCTTTTTGCAGGTTTGTTGCAACTTTTTGTTTTTCAGGATACATGTGATCTGAAATTTAAGAGAACATTGAAATGCTTACTTTTTAGATTGTTTGTTGCTCTGTTTATGATAGTTAAATGTTATCCTTTTTGCAGGTTTGTTCCAACTTTTTTTTTTCACGATGCATGTGATTTGAAATTTAAGAGATTCTATTTATGAAAGCTAAGTGGGATGCCCATCAAAAAAATATAGCACTAATGAATTGGACAAAGTTTGCATTAGTTGTTTTCTATTGTCAATGATATGCCTGAATTTTTTTTTCCCATACAAAATCCTTAGAGGTGAAATGCTACCAAGAGGATGAGATACTTTGAAATGCTACCAAGAGGATGAGATACTTAACCTTTGCACATTTTATTCTTTGTCTGATTTGTTTGAATTAATTTTTTTGCCTATGAAAAATTCTTAGAGGTGAAATTCTACCAAGATGATGAGATACTTAACTTTTACATTAGTCTGCATGTAGGATGTTTTTTATTGCCAATGATTTGTTTCAACTATTTTTTTCCTTATGCAGAACCCTTTGTTGCAACTTTTTGGTTTTCAAGATGCATGTGATTTGAAATTTAAGAGAACATTGAAATGCTTACTTTTTAGATTTGGTTGTTGCTCTATTTATGATAGTTAAATGTTATCCTTTTTGCAAGTTTGTTCCAACTTTTTGTTTTTCAGGATGCATGTGCTTTGAAATTTAAGAGTTATTGAGCTTACTTTTTAGATTGGTTGCTCTATTTATGATAAGTGGGATGCCCATCAAAAAAATATAGCACTAATGAATTGGAAAAAGTTTGCATTAGTTGTTTTCTATTGTCAAATGACAAAATCCTTAGAGGTGAAATGCTACCAAGAGGATGAGATACTTGACTTTTAATCTGACACATTTTAGTCTTTGTATGATTTGTTTGAATTATTTTTTTTTCCTATGAAAAATTCTTAGAGGTGAAATGCTACCAAGATGATGAGATACTTAACTTTTACATTAATCGGCATGTAGGATGTTTTTTATTGCCAATGATTTGTTTCAACTATTTTTTTTCCTTATGCAGAACCCTTTGAGGTGGAATGCTTCCAAGCTGATAACATGTTTAACTTCTTCATTAATCTGTATGTAGAAGTGGTCTGGCACATTTTAACCTTTGAAGTGGAATGCCTCCAAGATGATAACATGCTTAACTTGTTCATTAATTTGTATTTAGGAGTGGTCTGGCACATTTTATTCTTTATGATAACTTGTATTTTATTTTAATCATGTATGCTTCATAAATAATGTGTTGTATGTGTGAACAATGTTAATGGAGAGGCTTCCCCTGATTTTCTTGTTTATTTTTATTAATTTCCAGGATACACATAATTAGAATCTTAGGAGAATTTTGGAATCTGAACTCGTGTATATTCTAATGCAATGTTGTTCTATCCAAATAGAAAATGTTCCTATGTCCGTGTGCATGATTCTATGTGTGAAAAACATAAATGTGATTTTTTTTTCCCTCTAAATTTATGGTTTCCTTTTCAAATTTCCTGCAACCTTTTAATTTCCATGATGCATGTAATTTGAAATTTAGTAAAATATTGGTATTTTTATTATAGAGATCCATACTTATGTGAATGGAAGATAATTGTGATACTCATTAACAAAATACAGTGATAATAAATTTGACAAAACTGCAGGGTCGGGTTTTCTCATGTAGATGATGATATGCTTAACAACTCATTAACTGTATTCAAGAGTGGTGATGTGCATTTTCATATTTATGTGAATTTTTATATTTGATTATATTGTAGAATGTTATAGGCATATGTCTATGTTTATGTGTCATCAATGATCAATGTGATAATAAATTTGACAAAACTGCAAGGTTGGGTTTTCTCATGTAGATGATGATATGATTAACAAATCATTAACTATATTCAAGAGTGGTGATGTGCATTTTAATATTTATGTGCATTCTTATATTTGATTATATTGTAGAATGTTATAAGCATATGTCTATGTTTATGTGTGATCAATGATCAATGTGATTTTCTGTGTGAAACAACATTAATTTATATGTTTCCATTGTTTTTCATCTCACAATGTTAATGGAGGGGCTTCACAATGTTGTATGTGTGAACAATGTTAATGGAGAGGCTTCCCCTGATTTTCATGTTTATTTTTATTAATTTCTAGGATGCAAGTAATTAGAAGCTTAGAAGCTTTGGAGAATTCTGGACTCTGAACTCTCATGTATATTCTAATGCAATGATGTTCTATCCAAATAGAAAATGTTTCTATGCTGTGTGTATGATTATATGTGTGAACACCATTAATGTGACTTTTTTTCCTTTAATATGTATATGTTTATGTGTGATCTGACAATGTGATTTGCTGTGTGAAACAACATTAATTTATATGTTTCCATTGTTTTTCTTCTCGCAATGTTGTATGTGTGAATAATGTTAATGGAGAGGCTTTCCCTGATTTTCTTGTTTATTTTTATTAATTTCCAGGATGCACCTAATTAGAAGCTTAGGAGAATTTTGGAATCTGTTCTATCCAAATAGAAAATGTTTCTATGTCTGTGTGTATGATTATGTGTGAACAACATTAATGTGATTTTTTCCCTCTAAATTTATGGTTTCCTTTTCAAATTTGCTGCAACCTTTTTTTTAATTTCCATGATGCATGTGATTTTTTTTCCCTCTAAATTTATGGTTTCCTGCTCAATTTTGCTGCAACCATTTTTTTAATTTTCATGATGCATGTGATTTGAAATTTAGTAAAATATTGGTATTTTTATTATGGAGATCCATACTTATGTGAATGGAAGATAACTGTGATACTCATTAACAAAATACAGTGATAATAAATTTGACAAAACTGCAAGGTTGGGTTTTCTCATGTAGATGATGATATGATTAACAACTCATTAACTGTATTCAGGAGTGGTAATGTGCATTTTCATATTTATGCTAATTGTTATATTTGATTATATTGTAGAATGTTATAGGCATATGTCTATGTTCATGTGTCATCAATCTCATTAATTGTATTCAGGAGTGGTGATGTGCATTTTCATATTTATGCGAATTATTATATTTGATTATATTGTAGAATGTTATAGGCGTATGTCTATGTTTATGTGTGATCAATCTCATTAACTGTATTCAGGAGTGATGATGTGCATTTTCATATTTATGTGAATTCTTATATTTGATTATATTGTAGAATGTTATAGGCATATGTCTATGTTTATGTGTGATCAATGATCAATGCGATTTTCTGTGTGAAACAACATTAATTTGTATGTTTCCATTGTTCTTCTTCTTGCAATGTTTGGTGGTTTTTTCCAACTTCTTTGCAACCTTTTAATTTCTAATGCATCTCATTTATAAATTAATAAAATATTGAAATGCTTTCTTTGGAGATAAATAGTTTTGTTAATGGAAGTTCACCACAATGCACATTAACAAAATACAGGGATAATAAATTTGATAAAACTGAGAGGATGAGTTTTGCATGAAGATGATGGGAGACCTATCAACTTCATTAATCTACATATGGGAATTTAATTTGATATTTATGGGAATTTCTATTATTTTTGTTGTATATTATTTGTTTTTAATATTTATATTGACATGATTCCATTGTTTCTTTTGTTTCTTCTCTTACACATTCTTTTCATTTTGACCATTAATTTCCAGGATGGGTGTAATTTGAAATTTTAGAAGAATGTTGGAATCTATATTGTATTCCAATGCAATGATATGCTATCCATATGGGATATATGTCCATGTTTGTGTGTACTTCATGATCAATGTATTCTTTGTATAAGCAACATTAAGGGAGGCCTTGTTTGTCTAATTTTTTTTCTTTCTGTTTTTGAAGTACTAACTGTTAAATCTTTTTTTGGGAAGCATGTGTTTTGAAATTTTGTAGAATATTGAAATGTTCACTCTCTAATTCTGTTGTTTTTTTGTTGAGGGAAGCTAAATGTTATGTTTATTAATAAAATACAGTACAAAACTGTGAGATTGAGATTTGCATTGGTTTTTCTATTACTAATTATTTGTTCTAAATATTTTTTTCCTAGCAGAACGCTTGAGGTGGAATATAGCTAAGAACATGATATACTTAAGTTCTTCATTATTTTGTATTTAAAATTGGTTTCTAATGACTTATTTAAAGTAATTTTTCTATGCAAATCTCTTAAAGGTAGAATGTTTTGCCTAGATAATGAGAGGCCCAACTCTTCTCAAGAGTGGTGTGGTGTTTTTTCTTATTTATATACTAATTCATTTTACAGTAATAATGAACTCGACAAAAATAATAAACATGACAAAACTGTGACAGTAATAATGAACTCGACAAATATTGAGATTTGCATTGGTTTTTTCTATTGCTAATTATTTGTTTGAAATATTTTTTTCTCTATCATAACCCTTGAGATGGAATGCTACTAAGATGGATATACATAAGTTCCTCATTATTTTTTATTTAAATTTGGTTTCTAATGACAATGACTTGTTCAAAGTATTTTTTCTATGCAAAACTCTTAGAGGTAGCACGTTGACAAGATGATGAGAGACCTGAAGACATTTCCACTGATTTTGGTTTCATTTTATTAATTTCATAGAGATGAATATTGTAATCCATACTCTCATGCAATGTTAATCCGTCCTATCTTTATCTGTACACTTCTTTCTATTTGTGAACAACATTAATGAAAATGTTTTTCCCTCTAAATTTCTGATTCCATTTTTCAAATTTGTTGAGATGAATTTGATTTGAAATTAATGTTTGCTCTAGAAATTTGTTATGGAAATTAAATTTGATTATCACCAACAATAAACACAAATGTAGACTTTCCAAGAATTATCTTGTTTCTTTTTACTTGTTTTTGTAACTTCTAATTTAAAAGATGTTTGTAATTGGAATGTTGTATAGAAATTTTATGTGTAAGCAAGTTGGTTGATGCTTTTGCGGTTGATCTTAATCTTTCACACGTAGTTAATACACATCGCATTCTCTTTTGGTACGTTTCTTGTTGCTATTTTTTGAAGCTTATTCTCATTTTTGTGTATGCTATTATTGCTTAATTTACTTGCTTTCTAATTTTTGTATACTTTGTTGCTTAGGAATAACTATATTTGAAATTGAATTTTTATGTTTGAAATCATCAGGCAAAGCCTGAAACATAAATTGAGAAATGTACAAAACAAATAGAAAAACGAAGATGATCAGGTTCCCATATACATGGATTATCCTTCCATCTATGTGATGTATAGTCCTTAAAGTCCGCCAATAGATTGAGCACAACAAAATTGAGCACAACAAATAGAAAAGGATAACAAAGATGATCAAATTCCCATCTACACTGATTATCCTACCATCTATGTGATGTATAGTCCTTAAAGTCCTCCCATATACACTGATTATCCCATCTATGTGAGGTATAGTCCTTAAAGTCGGCCAATAGAAGTTCGTCAATAGATTGAGCTCAATTCTTACTTTCAAAGGAACAAGGATTGACAAAGAGTCCATCAAGGTTTTGTGCTTATTTGGTTTTAACAAGAACTTTGAATATTATTCTGCACTTATAATCTCTTCAATATTTTAGGAAAGCTATTTTTTTTATATTTTGTACTTTTTACTTGTACATCTCATACTTTTGTGTTCCATCGATATTTGGTCATTAACATCATTTCATTGTATTTGTGCTCTGCTGGATGAAATACAAAGTTCAAGCCATATACTTATAACAAGGGACGTAGTCTTGATGGCTTGTTATACATTCAATTTCTCCATTGTATGGCTATAATGCTTTATAAATAAATCATGTATATACAATAAGGGAGGTAGTGTCGATGGCTTGCCATACATTAAATTTAATATGTAACTTTAATGTTTTATAAATGAAATATGCATCCAATATCCTTGTGTAAAGGGTAGTGATCTATAGAGAATTAAATTGAACTAGCAATTTTTTTTCTTTCACAAGATTACATAATGCTAAGCACAAGAGAGTTATTGTGTGCAAGAAATGTATTCGAGTTTTTAAATATCACTACCATTTATTTAATATTTTTCATGTTATTCTAAATATAATTTTAGGATTCCCTTATGCTCCTAGGCATGTGAATAGGTATGTGCCATATGTATTTTTTCTTTTTCAACCCTATGGCTATTATCAGTTCTCATCTGTAAACTACTAGTGTTCTATAGAGGATTAAATTAATATTCTTGTGTAAAGGGTAATGATATATAGAGAATTAAATTGAACTGACAATTTTTTTTCTTTCACAAGATCATATAAGGCTAAGCACAAGAAAGTTGTTACGTGCAAGAAATGTATACAAATTTTTAAATATCACCACCATTTATTTAATATTTTTCATGTTATTCTAAATATAATTTTAGGATTCCCTTATACTCCTAGGCATGTAAAGTATTGCAATAGCCTAGGCATGTAAAGTATTGCAATTTCTCCATGCACTTTCGCAAATGGTAGTCTCTAATATGAACTAGCCAAATGACCCTTTCAGCCCATGCTTAGAAATTGAAGTCATGGTTTAGAAAAACATGTTAGGAAATACTTTTGATGAGAGAGTGGGTGGGTCAAACAAAGTATATTAAGTTTTGATTAGCAATGGTTGAGGGTATGTCTTCTAGTTCTCGGGTAAGTGGGACTTTCTACTCAGCTGTTGCTGCCCTTCCTCTTTGAGTACGGGAAATTGAACTGTAATTTGTCATGTATGTAGATCAATATTGCCATAGCTTACTTGTTTTTTATCTTGAAAAAGCTTTTGTTTTTTTATGTAAATGTTGGTTAATATGTACTTCAACAACTACTTTTTATCGCTTTCAAATCAAGAGGTAATACAATCTATGAAGATTGTAGAATGCTTAGAAAAAGTCATTCATGGATGGAAAGTTTGTAGATATTTACTGTTTATTGGGATTTTTTTAACATGAACTTAGGCCATAAGACTTTTAACAAAAAAGTCACATATTAATAAAAGGAGCTTTTGGGATTTTTTTAACATGAACTTAGGCCATAAGACCTTTAATAGAAAAGTCACATATTAATAAAAGGAGCTTCTAGGTAATTTTAGTCATGTAAAAGTCTTAGTTTGTGTTTTGCCAAGACCAAGATTATAGTCACGTGCATAAAGCATTTCAACAACGTTGTGAGGAGCAAATATCTTGTCCAAACTGATGTAGATTTGGTGACATAGTAGTCCTTTAAAAAACAAAATCAGACATTTTGCTACCATTTTTAAAATTTTACCACTGTTTCAATTAGAAGTGCCATCATGTTGCTTATGCTTTAGGTTTGTTGGTTTTCAGAATTTAACGGAGTTCTTGTCACCCTTGTATTCTTTTCTGTTCTAGTCATTTTTGTATTTTTTTTTCTATTCTAGTCACCGTTGCATGCTTTTTTGTACTATAATATAGTCATAATTGAAAGAGCGTTGGAAGCAAGAAAGGGTCATTGAACTAGATTTGGTAAATGTTATTGTACTAGAGTTTGCTAATTGAACTAGGTAGAAATTGTATTATGTCAAATTGAATAAAAAAAATTAGTTAAACTATCTATATAGAGATTAAGGTTTGCTAATTGAACTAGGTAGAAATTGTATTTTGTCAAATTGAATAGAAACATTAGTTAAACTATCTATATAGATATTAAGGTGAGTAAAATAGCATAAACGAGGTAGAAATTTTATTTTATCAAATTGGATAGAAAAATCAGTTTAACCATGTATACAGTGAATGATTTCTTTTAACAAAACATCAGAATTTATTAATTAAGGGGAGTAAATGTAGTATAGGAGGCTAATCACTTTTGTTTCACAAATTCATATAATTATTGACTGTACTAAAACCACATATACAAAATTATATATAGGTTTAGTCATCAGAATTTATTGATTAAGGGGAGTAATTGTAGCATAGGAGGCTAATCACTTTTGTTTCACAATTTCTTATAATTATAAATATATTATTGATTGTACTAAAACCAGATATACCAAATTATATATAAGTTTAGTCAAAATTTTGTTTATTATTATCTAA
Source organism: Picea mariana (assembly GCA_032191745.1). Lineage (NCBI taxonomy): Eukaryota > Viridiplantae > Streptophyta > Pinopsida > Pinales > Pinaceae > Picea > Picea mariana. Next base: position 50,263 of record JASDQU010504959.1, on the reverse strand, counting down.
ATGTAATTTTAGAGTTTAGCAAAATGGAGAGGATGATCTATCCTCTCCCCAAAAACGTACTTGTACCACTAATCACAAAGTTTCAGGTTCTAATCCTTGCGGTGCAAGTAACATAAACATAAGTGGTGCAAGTAACATAAACACAAAACTCATAGCACAAGGTTTGTGTGGACTGATTCCCTAGTGAAAACCTAGATTTTATCTCAACAGACTTTTACCATGGCCGAGGCTCGTTGTTTCAAAAAATGTTTAAATTTGGGGAAGGTTGGATAACGGGTTTTGCATCTGGACACAAATTTTTAGCTCCCAACAAATACATTGTCAGTTGAAAACTTCGTCCATGGACATTACATGCTTTAAATTTGGTCTGTTTTTTGCATACATTTGTCTTTAGATTGTCTTCAATCAAACTTTGCAAGTTGTCCAATGGAGGTGATTTTTTTTCTAGATGAATACAGGCTTTGAATTTGGTCTTTGTTTGCACACATTTGTCTTCAATCAAACTTTTCTAGCTTTCCAATGGAGGTGTGCTTTTTTTGAATGAAGGCTTTGCAAAATTTGAGGTTTTTATGCATTTTTTGAAGTTTTTGTTTTTTTATGGGATTCTCTCTATTAGGAAGATTTGCTTTGAAATCCATGTAATTATATATTCCTTTATGTATAAAAGTTTCATATTTGGTTTTCTAAGGCCTTATCACAGTAAGAATGAAAAATATGTCAAAAGAGAGATTTGTTGGAGTAATCTCCTTATTATTAAATTTTTTTGTCTTCTTGTCTTCCAGTTGTCCAATTTAGTTGTAGTTAGACTTCAATTGTCATTGTGTTTAGTTTCAGTTTATTCTAGTTGGTTTAGAGATCCGTTGGATCCTTGTAATCTATGTATTCTATTTCAAAGTGAAGCCTAATTTTCGATTTCTCGGTGGGATCGACAAAATTAAATCGGATCGGCTAAGGGGGACTAGCAAAGCAAAGGTATTGATCCTCCGATCTGGGTGAAAGAGTGAGGACACATGTGTTATTGTTTTTGGTCCATAAAAAGGGTGTGATTTCATAGTTTAAACCAACAATTGGAGAAGCTAATGCTTCTTGTGCAACTCCTTCCATATTAGTTTCATGTATGAGGAGGGTGTTGGATCTGGAAAATTGAGCTTGGAAATCTGACCCTATGAAATAGTCACCACACAACACCAATTTGAAGAGATCCACAACTTTCCATCCATAGACATATCCAAGGACTTAAAAAAAAAATTCCATCTAGAACCAAATTAAAGAGATCAACAACTTTCCATCCATAGACATAAGTAGTGAACATGACATTGGTTCAAATTTTGAGGGGTTTCAATCAGAAGCACCTAAGGACCTCAAAAAAAAATTCTATTTACAATCAATGCTCTTACATCGAAGCAGTGCGCAACTCCACCAATAATTCTCACTTTGAAACTTGCTTTGGATATCCATATCTAAATGTTATATATAGGATGGAAATTAGGGGCAAGGGAATGCGTCATAGGTGAAGCATCGAAGGTTGAAATATTCATTGACAATAGTAGACATATTCATTCGCAATTATATAAGACATTGAAGAAGTCGTTGGAAAAATACAAGGCCCAACATGACTAACGTAAAATTGAAAAGACATTCAAGGGTAGGAGATAGAGTCCAGTTTCATTTGAACAAAGAAAGGATACAAGGTCATAGTAAGAAGAGCTAGGATCTCTGGTATGGTCATTTTGAAGTTTTGGATAAGGTATTTGATAATGCCTATAGATTCGTTCTACCTTTGTATATGCTTATTTATTTAGCAGAAAATATGGAAAATTTGTAACTCTACGAGCCTTCCATGTTAGACTAGAATAAATATGGACAAGTCTTACCAACCGTAGAGGACCTAGAAACAAAAGCTTAGGGAGAGGTAGTAGAGGATCAATTTTTCAAAATACATCCAAAGCAATTGAATGTGGATAGCATGAGCTCCAACAAGGTGGGTTGTTAGGACAACTTCTAGTGAAGGCTAAATCATACACTAGGGAGAAAGTAGAGGGAAATTTTCCTAACCTCCTTGAGTAAGAGATTTTGGGAACCAAAATCCTCCAAGAATGGGGAGGTAGTCTTTTATTAGAGATATATGGCCCACTATGTAATAAAGTCACGTTATGAGTTTAGAATATGTTAATGTTTTTTTTTTGTGTGTGTAAAACAATCAAAATGATTTGTTTAATGAACAATGATATATAAGGAAGTAAACTCCTTTGTAAAAAGTGTATCACATACTCATTGATAATAAATGTGGTGTTATTGTGAGTATCTTTCTTTGAGATTAGTTATGTGATTCAAACCTATTTAGAGTTTCCTCTTTTAGTGATCTAGATCATTTCATAATATGGTATCATAGTAGGAAATCGAAGCTATATCAAGAGTAGTGACAAAGCCGTATCAAGAGTAGCGACAAAGTGCCACAATTCGAAGAGCTCCAACCACAAATTTCTTTCCAATTATCTATTTAACCTAGATCATATGTGTTTTCACTAAGAAGCGGGTAACTTGGCACTTGTACCATGGGACTTCTACCAAGGGGAAGGAGTATAATGCAACTTAGAAATAACACTGGAGTTCATTGATTTCCTATCAAATAGTTGTCAAGTGGAACTTGAACTTGTAACATCCCGCTCTGGCGCACTGAGCGAACTTATTCTTTGAGGACACTTGCTCACAAGTGATCTGGATTATTATGCTATTAAAACTTTTGATTTTGATTATGAGGCATTATGGGTTGATGACATGTTGTTTTACTGCATTGACATAGATAGGTGCTATTGAATCGATTTACTGAGGGTGCAAGATTTTGGACCTAGAGGATGCAGAGGCATCGATGGAACCCCTTGGACTCCAGATCGAGTCAGGGAGTGTACCATTGGGGTTTTATTGTTTTACTGTGATATTAATGCATTTGATTAGATGATATGATATGGATATGTTATGACATGATTTGTTGATGATGCAGACTGACGATAGCTTGTCGACCAGACTCACATGTGGAGTAAAGGGGTCACGCACGACTACCAGAGATGTTGAGGGAGAGGTGTGGACAACAGCCCTGCCACAGCCTACTAGCACTCTCGCCGTGGCTCAAACTGTAGGTTAATGTTTACCTAGTTCGAGAGGACCCACGATGCCATGAGGGTAGACTGTGACAGTCGCTCACGATGATTCTAAGGGATGCACAATAAGGTGGGGGCCTTATTCCTTAGAGGCCCTTAGTCTCCCACAAGTTCACCTGGCGGAGTATTGACTCCAGGGGTTATTGATGTCTACCAAGTCAGTCAAGAGGCAAGTGGCACCCTTGGCATCCTGAACAATGTGATAAGAATTTTTAAAAACATTTTCCCTAATAAAATGTCGCCCATCAGGAAAATTAAGGTCTAGGTCTAAATCATAATAGTGGTAAAATTTTATCCTTTTAATAAAAAAAAAATGGTATATATATATATATATATATATATAATTAAAAACAAAATAAATAATGAGTATGATCTTCGTTTAATCTCGTAACACGGAGGGAGTAAGAAATTTAATTTATTCATATAAAAAAATCTCTGTTGGAATAAAATTTTTAAAAAGGGGGGGAATTAATTGTTTTATCTTTTTGATAATTTAAAATATACTAATTAAATGAGAAAAGGGAAAAAGGGTTAATTTCCACCTGCCTTTTTGAAGTTCTAATTAAAAAGGGGAAAGAGGGAAAATCTAAAAAAGTAGGAAACTAGGGAAAGAGGTAAACATAAAAAGGGAAAAAGGGAACATAAGGGAAAAAGAGGAAAGTCAAACTTAGGAAAGTGTCTACCATTTAAGAGCTTTCTAATTTAAACTAAACTAGAAATTTAATAATGGGGAAATCCATTAAAACCTGTAAGAAAATTTGGGGACACCTAGGAGTGATTCTAGGAGTAACTCTAAGTGGGTGAGGGAAATAAAGATAATTAATTAATTAAAGAAATTAATTTATGGAGGAAGGAAGGGGATGGGTGACACTTGTACGGGGAGGAATTTTTAGGATTTAAATTTTAAAAACTTAATTAAACGAGATTTTAGGAAAGTAAGGAACCACAAAACTCTATATAATGAAGGGAGGAGATGGAGGTTAGATTGTCTTCTGTTTGCGTAAAGTTACGCTGCAGAGATATTTATTTGACTGACTTAACTTGTGGGAGTTGGGATACCCAGCTTGGTGAGGAGTGGTATCTCGGCCTTGCGAGGCGAGCTGGGAGCTAGTCGAAATCTCTAGATAGCAAGTGTGTGGCCCCTTTGCAGCTCGGGGGGCTAAGGGGGAAGAAGAGTACCCCTAGCATTGTCTGGGAGGTACAGGTGAGGTCTCGTCGGTAGACAAGCGGGAGTTGCACAGAGCACGCAGACGTCAGTCAGAGTGGGCGATCAGGCAATGATACGCTCTCTTCATTTGTGTATGATAGACTGTATTAGGACTTATGATTTTATATGCTTATTTAGTGGATAAGTAAATTGATTTATTTTTAAAATTTGATGAATGAAAATTTTCTTAGCCTAGCTCGATGGTTGTTGACTCCCATGGCTTCATTTCCCCGCATGTCTTGACCACCTTGTTGTGTTGATTGTGACCTTCATGGTTGTTTATCCCTTGTCCCTAGCTCACCAGTCCTCGCCTGATCTGTCGGCCAGGAGCCTGATCTACGGTCATCGCCTTAGCGTTAAAACATCTATGGATCTCAATGCCCTGCTTTTTTGTGTTAGGATGATGAGCGAAAGATGAACCTGTTAGCTGACAACCCTTGATGTTGTCCTTGGTTGAAGGGTCACCTTGCTCCTGGATGCGTTAAATAACCCCGATTCGAATGATGGCGAAGTTTCTTTAACTCTGCTTGTTATAATTACCGGATAAGTTTACCTCTGTAATTTATATTGCTGATGATTTGGCACTTCGTTGCATTACATCCTTCGCAACCTATATCTGTGTTTGTTTTAATGTTGGCCTATTACGCTGCGATTTTGTCTCTTCACCTTAATATTGATGAATTTTAGCTGGAGCTTCTGCCCATCTGATTGACTTCCTGCAAAAAAAATTTTGACTGCATTTTCTGGGGTGTTATGCTGGAGATATTACCTTGGACCCTCTGCAAATTTTTTATTTCTAACTTATCCTGTGGAATGCATTTTCGAGGCGCTTGTTCCCACTGTTGGGTATGCATTGTTGTGTTCCCCCTGTTGGGACTGCATAATTGGTAAAACTCAACTTCGGAAGAGTGAATCCACTCTGCATATTTATCCCTTCTTGTTGGTGATTCTCTTTGCACGAACATCCTTTTATAATGGTGATTTTATTCTGCATTCCTGTGATTCTTTAGCATTTACTCTTTGTGTTTCTCTCTTGTGCTCAACCTCTGCTCTTCTCGACTGTTGACGGCTTAACCCCTGCGACTTAACCCACTCACATTCACTGTACTCCCGAATTGCTGCCCATCACGATTTTAATGTTATAGAAGGTTTATTTATTTAGAACAGACGTAGGTATTTAGATTCGATTGATTTAGCTCCGGATTCACCCTTCTCTGCACCACGATTTCATTTTTCTTTTAACGCATTTCCTATTTACTTCACTACTGCGTTGGTCGCAATTGACGAGAACCTTGTTAATTGTTTACACAATATTTGCACATCGATAATACTGTTCACACTAGGTTTACACAGGATACTAATTGCACAATATTTGCACAACAATAATACTATTCACACCAGGTTTACACAGGATAATACTATTCACACAGGTTTACACAGGATAATACACAACAATAATACTATTCACACCAGGTTTACACAGGATACTGATTGCACAATGATTGCACCCAATGAAAATACTTTTCACATCGTTTTCACACACAATGATAATGTGGGTTGCACAATGTTTACACGGTCTTTTTAATAGCTTTCATGGATAGCGATATTGGCTTATTGGGTAGCAATACATCTGGAGGCAGTGATATAATTTAGATAGCGTCTTTCATGACTAAATTAGCGTTTTCTTTACAGTGTGTATTAATCATGCATTGCCAGAGTTTTAAATTTGTCTTTGGATAAATTCCCAGCTTACATCCACTTGTGGTGACAACGATGTTGCGTCTGGGCAATATTGCATTGGTGACCGTGCAATGTTGCGTTGTATGTTGTGCATGACAGTGTTTTTCTACTGATAATACTGATCCCCAACGTTTAGAATGGTAAACCATATGCGTTGGGATAGTGGAAGCATGAACAAAAACTTTATTATTGACCGCACGACTGTCTGTGCTTTTACCATTATCATAAATTGGACAGTGATTGGGACAGCGATGAGCTTGTTAGTACTGACGGCAATGAATTGAATATTCATTCTTTGATATTTGTGAGGGTAATAGATCACTAAATGCTTTTTACTATTTAGTTTATAATGGTTCCAATATTTAATTGGTAACATATTTAGAGTTGCTATTTAGGTTGCAAGGTTGTGATAGATTTATTATTTCCCCCTTTTTTTAAATTGTCGAATTGTATACTCGATAATCCCATATAGCGGTTAGCTCATGCTAACATGTTAATAAAGCCTTGTTATTATTCAATTGCCATAATTGATTATATCAACTGAATCGGTGCGCAAGATTACAGGTTATTAAGGTTGATATCCATTTAATAACAAGAATTGTTGTGCTCAATTTATTATTTTAGGTAATAAGCATATCGTATGGGCATATGTTAATTATGCTTGAATCGATTGGAAGATATTTATTCCTTTATGCTCTATTCAAGGACCTAGGATTGAACTCAATTAATGTAATTGTATTCATGTCTTAACCAATTCTCTTTTCTTGGTGGCTTAGGGTCATTCCACCCCTTTTTACCTAAACTTACATGGTCCCTCCTTATCAAATTAATACCCCGCAAGAGGGTTGCTAAGAGTTTATTGTCCAGGTACACATTTGTTTAGCATAAGAATTATTAGTGGGGCCATATTGTTAGATATTAATGTGTGATAAGTGTTGGCATTTGTTGTGCCCCGTTTAGGGAAAGTTTCTCTGGCGCTTGATTCTTCGTATCAATGAATGATTTAGTTAAAATTTTGGTTGCGTGAATGAATTGTATTGTAATAATGATGGTTTAGATCTTAGACTTCTTGCGCCTTGAGAAATGGAAAATGCCTGTGCCTTGGTTTTAATATGGTCCCTAGGTGATTGACATGTTGAAGATGTCATCCTTAAAGTGCGTTGTGTTTTTCCTAACGCAAAGGAGCATGTGAATCTAAAGAAAAAAAAAATTGTTTTCTTCACTGTAGTACAAACGAAGGGGGATGTTACATATGGTATCAGAGCAGGTTCAACCCTCTGACTATGAATTGCCTTGCTTTCCGCTGCAGTAAACCTTTGAGTATCAACCTAGTGTTGCTTAAAACCTTAACGAGTTCATCCAGTGATCTCATTTGGAGGACACCTCAGAGGTTCGCAACGTGGGGTCGTGGAAGGAGGTGCGATGCCTGCAGAGGTTTACGCATCCCCGAAGTCGAACCCCAAAGGGGAGGGACCAGTCCTTGGGCTGGATTCGCTTATTGTAAGGGATGATGAAGGTCTGACAAGTCTCTTCCAGGTAATGTCAAAGGGCCTTGATTCCCCATATGTACTTAGAGGAGGCCAGGGCACCTGTGCCCCTACGGGTCCACAACGCGCCCTAGCTAGCACCGTTATCATCCACCGAGAAATCGAGAGAGTTGATTTCTCGATTCCATGAGTGTCACGGATGACTGTGTCATCAAGGCACGTATGTAGAGAAAGGAATTGTGCTTCATGCTTCGTGATCATGACCCCAGCCTGAAGGTCTGCATGGGGGTATTTCGACTGATGAGGAGCACTCTTCTATGGCGGAAGACGCTCCTGCCACTTTTGAACATGGCCATCAATGACATGTCATGGGAATTGTTCGGGAATGGTTCTAGGAGAGGTATCTTTCTAAGGAATTCGTTGAGCATTAGCTCAATGAGTTCGACACCTTGCGACAAGGAAGTCACCCGGTGCCCGAGTGTGAGGCCCGTTTTGGAGTTATTTAGGTATGCTCCACATCAAATTCCCCAGAAGCTTAAGGTCAAGAAGTTTGAGTTGGGCCTTATTGTTAGAATTTAGCTTCTACTTCGGATACCTGGATTACTGGACCGAAGGAAGCATTGGATTGTAGAGAGCCACATTACCAGCATTACTTCCTAGAGTAGAGGGCCAAAGCATCTGGATCGGTTGGACCCACTACCGTGGGAGTTATGGGTAATGCCCATTGGATTCATGCAGTGGTGAATAACTACCAGGCAGAGCATCAGTCGACTGTACTCGAGATGACAAGTACCGTCGTTGACCAGACCCTTAGTATTTTGTTAGATCCCGGTGCTGTCGTGAGTTTCATTTCTGGTGCAGCACTAAAAAGGATTAAGGTAATGGCAGTCGAACAGGATGAGTTTAGCTTTGTAGAGATGGCCTCAGGAGACAAACAAAGGTTGGAGGAAAGGTTACGGGTTGTATCCTTAAAATGGGAGAGTTTGTCACAAGGGACAACCTGTACATCATGATCCTAGGATCTTATGAAGTCATGATTGGTATGGAACGATTGGAATCGCATGAGGCGATACTTAACTGTAAGATGAAATGATTGAGCTTAGTCGATGATGAGGGACAAGGACGAGTGATTATAGGTCAGAACTAGGGAGTTTCCCTGAGTTTCATCTCTTCCTTGCAACTTCGGAAGAGCATGCGCAAGGGGTGCAAGTGAAAGGTATAGAACACATTTCGGTGGTGAGAGAGTTTGCGGCCGTATTTCCGGAGGAGTTATCTAGGATGCCGCCAGAGAGGGAATTGGAGTTTACCATAGACCTAAAACTGGGGATTGAACTGATAGCAAGAATGCCTTATCAGATGTCAACTCTAGAGTTACAAGAGTTGAAAATGAAATTGAAGGAGTTGTTGGACCTGGGACTGCTACGTCCAAGCGCGTCACCGTGGGGTGCGCCTGTTATTTTCATACGAAAGAAGGATGGGTCATGGAGGCTCTGCATTGACTACTGTCAATTGAACAAGGAAACAATAAAAAATTAGTATCTGTTGTCGAGGATTGATTATATATTCGATCAAATGAAGGGTGCGACGGTGTTCTCCAAGATCAATTTGCGATCGGGGTATCACCAATTACGGATCAAGGAGGATGATGTCCCTAAGACCACCTTTAAGATGAGGTTTGGACATTAGGAGTTTACTATTTTACCATTTGGATTGACAAACACCCCAGGGGTACTTATGAGCTTGATGAATGGGGTGTTCCATGAGTACTTGGACAAGTTCATCCAAGTATTCATTGACGATATTTCAATCTACTCACGGACGATAGAGGAGCATGACGAGCACTTGCGCTTGGTACTACAGTGTCTGCGAGAGCAAAAAATGTTTGGGAAGTTGTCTAAATTCTCTTTTTATCAATCAAAGATTCACTACTTAGGTCATGTCATCTCCGGCGAAGGCACCGCCATGGATCCAGCCAAGGTCGAGGCTATTATGGAATGGCCTGCGCCGACGAATGTCCCGGAAATGCATAACTTCATGGGTTTAGTGGGATACTATCGATGGTTCATTGAGGGGTTTTTGAAGATAGCAAATATGATCATGGAATTGTAGAAGAAAAATAAGAAGTTTGATTGGACCGAGAAATGCGCGGAAGCATTTTGGAGGCTCAAGGAGTTGTTGACAACAACACCAATACTAAAGGTCCCTGATAAGGATGCAGACTTCTTGGTATGCAGTGACGCATCCAAGGAAGGCTTAGATGGAGTCTTGATGCAAGACGGATGTGTGATCGCTTACATCTCAAGGAAACTGAGAAGGCATGAGGAGAACTATGCGATGCATGATTTGGAATTGCTAGCCATCATTCATGCCTTGAAGGTTTGGAGACACTACCTTGTTGGACAAAAATTTGAACTAAAGACTGACCACTGTGGACTACAACACATCTTTACACAAAGTGACCTGAATGCGCGGCAACGACGTTGGTCGGAATTTCTTAGCGAGTATGACTTCGAGATTACTTACATAAAAGGAACAGTGAATCGAGTGGTGGATGTATTGAGTCGTAGACCACGCATCTTTTCGGTGCTGCCTCTTCAGATGAATCTATGTGAAGGGATTCTAACTTTACAACGTGACGATGACTGGTGCAAGGAGGTCGAGGGCTTTATCGTACAAAACACAATGACGGTACCACGATTTGAAGGATTTTCGTTTGATTGCAATGGTTTATTGAAGTTTAAAAATTGAATCTACTTACCGCCGAACTACGAGTTGAGGATGTTGATCCTGAGCGAGGCTCATAGGGTAGTTTACATGGCTCACTTGGGAGTTACGAAGATGAGGGTAGACCTTAAACCCTTATTCTTCTGGAAGGGAATGAAGGCAGACATAGTCAACTATGTGGCCAGATGTCTAGAATGTCAGCAAGTGAAGGCTAAACATAGATACCCAACATGATTGCTACAACCACACGCTATTTCGGAATCAAAATGGGAGGTTATTTCGATGGAATTTATTGTTGGATTGCCACTGAAGGCAAGGAGACATGAATCATTTTTCGTAGTAGTAGACACTCTGATGAAGAGTGCTCACTTTATTCCTGTGCATATGATGTATTAGGCACCAGACATAGCTAGAGTTTTCTCAGTGAGATTATAAGGCTGCATGGTAAGCCTAAGGGGATTATATCTGATTGAGGATCGGTGTTTACTGGACGATTTTGGACGAGTCTCCAAGATACCTTGGGAACCCAACTTAACTTTAGTACTGCGTATCACTTGGAGACTGACGGGTAGACCGAACGAACAAACCAGACCTTGGAGGACATGTTGCACATGTACGTGATGGAATAACAAAGGCATTGGAAAGAATTCTTGCCACTGGTAGAATTCACCTATAACAATAGTTACCAAGGCGCCATTAAGATGGTACCTTTTGAGTTTCTTTACGGGTGACCATGTTGGGCGCCTTGATTTGAGATCGGCTTGCAGATAGGGTCCAGGTGGGACCAGAAGCAATCCAAAAATTGAAAGATTAAATGAAAACTTTAAGACAAAGGATCAAGGAAGTGTAGGATCAGCAGAAGAGTTACGAAGATGTGCGTCGTGTCGACCGTAGTTACGTTGTGGCGATCGAGTATTTTTGCAGCTGAAACCGCATAAGAGGTCGATCTAGTTTGGAAAAAGGGGCTAAACTATATCCTAGGTTTGTGGGATCCTACGATATTTTGGAAAAGAGAGGTCAATGGCCTGATGACTAGGCTTGCCTGATTCTTGAGGTGTATGCATGATGTATTTCACGTCTCTGTTGAGACTTTATGATTAGTGATCCTTCACATGATTTGACTTGAGCACCTTGCGGGTGTCAAATGAGGGTGCGCTCATGGCTGAGCCGATCCACATCTTGGATCATCGCATTCGACAGCTACGACATCGAACAGTAGATCAGGTCAAGGTCCAGTGGGACAACTATAATCCGCACTCGGCGACCTCGAAGGACGCATATGATATGCGCCAACAGTTTCTATTTTTGTTTGACAGATAGACTTATGATACTGTGATACACTTATTCGACATTTTTACCATGAAAATTTGGGATGAAGTTTAGGCTAAGAGGGGGTGTATGTAACATCCTTCTCTGGCACACTGAGTGAACTTATTCTTTGAGGACACTTGCTCGCAAGTGATTTGGATTATTATGCTATTAAAACTTTTGATTTTGATTATGAGGCATTATGGGTTGATGACATGTTCTTTTACTGCATTGACATAGATAGGTGTTATTGACTCGGTTTACTGAGGGTGCAGGATTTTGGACCTCGAGGATGCAGAGGCATCGATGGAACCCCTTGGACTCTAGATCGAGTCAAAGAGTGTACCATTGGGGTTTGATTGTTTTACTTTGATATTAATGCATCTGATTAGATGATATGATATGGATATGTTCTGACATGATTTGTTGATGATGTAGGCTGACGATAGCTTGCCGACCAGACTCACATGTGGAGTAAAGGGGTCACGCACGACTACCAGAGATGCTTAGGGAGAGGTGTGGATAGCAGCCCTGCCACAGCCTACTAGAACTCTCACCGTGGCTCAAACTATAGGTTAACATTTACCTAGTTCAAGAGGACCCACGATGTCGTGAGGGCAGACTGCGACAGTCACTCACGATGATTCTAAGGGCTGCGCAATAAGGCAGGGGCCTTATTCCTTAGAGGCCCTTAGTCTCCCACAAGTTCACCTGACAGAGTATTGACTTCAGGGGTTATTGATGTCTACCAAGTCAGTCAAGAGG
>JASDQU010504958.1:37478-58402 GCA_032191745.1 Picea mariana | reverse complement strand
CCCACATAAATGTTCAAGTACAAGATGATTCCAAATGAAAATGTCTCCTTGGTATATATAGGAGACTAGGAGGTATAATTACAACTAATGGAATAAAGCTGACATAAATAAAATAACATTACTAATGTAATATGCCCCAATTAAGGGGTAATGAGCCAATATTAGGGCTTAACAAGTGAAGCATGTGGACCATAAACTAATTGTTTATAGTACGTTACTTTCATTAAATCATTTATTTAATTTAATAATATAATAATAATAAAGTTACTTCAATAAAAGCATAAATAATTTATTAATGATTTGAAATGGATTGATTGTAAGATTCAATACCTAAGTGTAATCCAACAATTAATGGGGGTTAGATAAAACATAAATGGTATTACAAAATGTTAAAAATTAAGTGAGAGAAAAGAAAAGAAAAACAAAGAATTATATAAAACATGAAAATGAAAATAGGAGAGAAAAAGAGAGCCGAATTAGAAATGCCAGGTGAGTTTCTTGACCTTCCCATTACCTCTTGTTCTTCTATATCTTATTATAACTTGATTCTCAAAGCCCTTTTTCTTTTTCTATCTAAGAGAGGAGGACAGACCAGATTAATTAGCTACATTGTAATCGAAGATTGTCTAAACAACAACTGACCAACCATTAGAAGTTGGTTTTCCCATTTAGATTTCCAAGACCATCCATAGAATTTCGTTTGAAGAAATCAATGGCTATAATAAGAGAATTGTTGGTCTAGTTCCCATTCCCAACCAAGCTTCTAAGTGTATTCTTCACATATAGCGATTTGCTTATTTCTCAACAATTAGGTGTCGTGGGAAAGACAAGGACACTTTCCATGATGGATAATTGTTTGATTAATGGATTAAATTTTGTAGATATTATCCACCATGCAACAACCCAATCATTGAGTAAAATTATATTTTGACAATGATTGGGTTGTCCATCTTAAACTTTCATGTATGTACATTCACATTCACATGGCATGAAACCCCGATGTCAGATAACCTCTGTGTGAAATCTGTAACACTTGAGAAAAGCTTACAATTGGAAACATGGTTTCAATATTAATATCATCAATGTGTCATGTCATGCATTATATGGAAGATATTGAGAGGGAAATGAAAATTCAAATTTTGAGTGTCTTCAAACTCGGTGACAGGATATCCATTAAGAGCTTACCGACCCTTCCCTAGCCTCTTTTTCGTTTTTTGTTTCTGCTTCAGTGGATAGCATGTGTATTCACATTTGAACCTACCGCCCATTGCCTCCATCTATTATTTGAAATGAATGAAAATCCATGGCGCAAGGTCGTGGAGCTTCTAGAAAGCGTGCTCTCCCAGACAAACAATGTGCTCTCCTTACTTCCACAATGCTATTGCAACAGGTCCATTGCTTTTGATTTTTTTATGAAATTGCTTATCAAGACAATATTTGAAATGTGCAGGGTTTCTCACTTCATTGAATTACATTCTTTATTCTTTATTTTGAAATTACACATATTTGAATTATGGAGCCTTGGCAAAACAAGCTACAAACATTCTTTATTTTGTAGAGAAAATTTATTACATGTAGTGAAATATCTTTCTGTTGTTCAAGTCTCTTACTTGCAGCTCAAGGGGCCTTACACTAAGCTTGGACAATCTTGATGGTTCCCAAAATATATGCAGTTGTTCTGATTTAGAACCGTTGTTTATGCATATTTGTTAAAGCATATAATCTCTCTATTTAATCGAGTATGCATAGATTATTTAGTTGGGTAATTAGTTGATTTGGTCATTTTCTATTTATGAAAAGTTGTTAGTCAGTTGTTAACCAATTGTTAGTTTTTGACCGTATCAAACCTCTAGGGTTGCTAAATCTCTATTGTAGAAAGTCTATTTAATAATGAGAAGGGCAAGCCATGCCCCATGATGTTTTCCTGTGTTTTTCCTCATATGTATTTGTTTATCAAATTAACATGGTATAAGAGCCGGTTCATAATACTTTTCATAGAGTGGAGAGTAGATAGATCATGGAAGCCACGGATCCGAGGAGCCGAGATCTATAGAAAAGGTGCAAGAGCCAAAGCGAAGTTTCAGTAAGTCAAGAGTTTCAAAGGAACAAACCCTAGTCACTACTGTAAGGAGGTGAATTGGAGTTTCTTGTTTTAATTTGGAATTTTTTTCTATTTTATGCGGGATTAAACAGTTCTAAAAAAAATTATTTAGGGTGTTTAGCTTAAAAATTGAAGTTGTTTTGTTTTTCTGCAAAGCTTTTCTTTATTTAAACCAGAGATCAAATTTTTCTATATTAAAAGCATAAAGTTAGGGTATGGATGAAAGTTAAATGATATTAAAAAGAAAAAGGTGATTGAGGATTAGAAGAAAGGGACAAAGGTAAAAAGTGGAGAAATAAGGAAATAACCTTCATGTATTTTCTGTGATTGATTTTTAATGGCTTCAACAAGTAATCTAGAGAAACCACAAGGACCTTTTCTTTTTCACAAGAACTATGAGTTTTGGTCTCGAGGATGAAAACCTTCTTGCAAGTTTAGGAATGTTGAGAACCAGTGGATAATGGCTTCTAAGAGTCTGATCAAGAAAATTTGTAGGCCATGACTAATGGTAAAATAAATCAACTTGCAGAATTGAGGAAAAAGGAGAACAAATCCAAGTTTTGGATCCAGAGTTTAGTGGATGACTCGATTTTTCCCAAGACAATAAGAGCATCTAGTGCAAAGCAAGCCTGGGATATCCTATAATTAACATATCATGGTAATGATAAAGTGATGATTGTGAGGCTTCAAACCCTTAGGAGAGATTTTGAAACCTTGAAGATGAAGGAGGAAGAAAACATTGACCAGTTCATGACCAAAGTGATGGGAGTTGTGAATCAACTTAGGATTTGTGGAGAGAAGATCGAAGATCAAAAAATTGTTGAAAAAGTTCTCAGAAGTCTACCTAAGAAAATTGAAATGGTTTTCATTGCCATACAAGAGTCCAAAGATATTTCTAAACTATCATTCGAAGAATTGGTGGGTTAACTTTTGTCCCATGAATCAAGAGTCAACATGGAGGAGGAATCCTTGGAACATGCCTTCAAGACTCAGACATTCAGTGGTAGAGGTAGAGATAGAGGAAACAAAGGTATAGATCAAAGAGGCAAAGGAAGTCATGAAGCAGAAGGAAGAACAACACCAGAACAGTTAGAATAATCAAATACGCCTAAATACTCCCAGAATCGGAGGGGGAGAGGCAGAAGATGGACAAACAAATCTAAAGTCCAATGTTACTACTGTGGAAAATATGGTCACTATGAAAGTGAATGCAAAAATAAACAATCATATATGAACAAGGGTAGAGCTAATATCTCCAACACTGAAGAAGGGACATCTGATACAATGTTCCTTTCATGTCAAATCACTAAAGAAGATCACAACAAGTATATTTGGTTGTTGGACAGTGGCTGTAACAATCACATGACATGTAAATTTTTTTTTTTCTAGCATTGGTAGTTATACTCAATTTGAAATTACTTTGGGAGATGATTATCATGTCAAGGCCTTAGGAAAAGGTGTTGTGTCAGTATTAACCAAGCAAAATGAGAAGAAAGACATTATTGATGTCTTCTATGTACCCAATCTTAGACATAATATAATAAGCATAGGACAATTGAGTCAAAATGGTTATGATGTCAGTTTCTAGGAATCCACATGCACTATCTTAGATAAGCCACCTAGTAGAAGACTTGTTGAAAAGGTTCAAATGACCAAGTAATAGAATGTTCCCATACAATTTGAGAAGTGTAAACATGTCACAGTCATATGCACAAAATGTCTCAAGCACAAATGAGACTTGGTTTTAGCATCTTAGGTATGATCACGTACCTTTTAGAAGTCTTAGTCTCTTGCAAAAACAATCAATGGTTAAGGGACTTCCTATATTGAATGAACAAACCAACCCTTGTGAAAGTTGCATTCTTGGAAAACATCAAAGAGATAGTTTTCCAACATCCTCCTACAGAGCCAAAGAAAATCTAGAACTAGTTTACATAGATCTATGTGGACCCATGCAAACACATTCCATCAGTGGAAGTTTTTATTTTCTAACGTTCATTGATGATTTTCGTAAGAAATTTTGGGTATATTTCCTAAAAAACAAATATGATACATTCACAAAGTTCAAAGAATTTAAAGTTGTAGCAGAAAAAAAGAGTGGCAAATGTGTCAAAGTACTCAAGTCAGATGGAGGAGGAGAGTATGACTCAAAGGAATTTGCAACTTTTTGTAGACAACATGGAATTAAAAGGTAGTTCACCACCAGATATAGTCCACAACAGAATGGACTGGCTGAAAGAAAGAATCAGACCATCATGAACACGGCAAGGAGCATGATCAAAGCTAAGAATCTATCCAATTATTTTTGGGCTGAAGTTGTTGCTTGTTCAGTCTACATACTAAACAAATCTCCAAAAAAAAGTGTGAAAGATAAGGTTCCTAAAGAAGCATGGAGTGGCACAAAGTCAATTGTCTCTCAATTCATAATTTTTGGTTGCATATCCTATGCACATGTCCCCAAAGAGCTAAGAAGGAAACTTGACAGTAGGAGTGAAAAATGTGTTTTCATTGGGTACAATTAACAATCCAAAGCCTATAAACTGTAAAATCCAGTCACCAAGAATTTTTTTGTGAGTAGAGATGTAAAATTCTTGGAGGACAAATCTTGGAGTGAAAAAAAAAGTGAAACAATGGACAACCAAAATCCATTACTCCAAATAGATGAACATCTGGAAAGCTTAGGACAACAAGTACCTCCACCAAGACTTCCAAGGTTACAGGTGCAAAGAAAATAAGAATAAAATGAAAATAGTTCTTGTTCCAATCGTGAGTCACTAGGTTCTATGAGAAGTAAGAAAACAAGGAGCTTGAGTGAAATCCATGAGTATTTGGATGACATGGATCAATGAGCTCACTTTTATTTATTTTCCTATCAACCTACTTATTTTGAAGAGGTAGTGAAATAAGAACATTGGGTACATGCCATGAATGAAGAGAATGAAATTATTGAAAGGAATGAGACATGGGATCGTGTTGATCTCCCAACAGATAAAACCAACATTGGTGTTAAGTGGGTTTACAATACAAAACGAAATGAGAAAGGTAAGGTAGAGAAATATAAGGCGAGGCTAGTTGTCAAAGGGTTTGCTCAACAACCTGTTATTGACTATGGTGAGACCTTTTCTCCAGTAGAAAGGTTGGATACTATTAGAGCTCTGATAGCCATTGCAGCCCAGAACAAATGGCTAGTTTACAATATGGATGCGAAGTCAACCTTTTTGAATGGCAATTTAGAAGAAGAGGTGTGTGTAGATCAACCACCATGATTTGAAGTAAAAGGCCAAGAGTACAAAGTGTACAAGATGAAGAAATCCTTGTATGGATTGAAGAAAGCTCCAAGAGCTTGGTACAATCGAATTGACTCTTATTTTCTCAACAATCCGTTCAACAAGAGCAGTAATGAGCCCAATCCCTATACCAAATCAAATCAACAAGGTAAAATTCTTATAGTTTTTCTTTATGTTGATGATATGATATATTGGTAATCTGATGTTAGATGATTTCAAAGTTGCTATGAAAAGAGAGTTTGAGATGACATACCTTGGTCTCATGAAGTATTTTTCGGGAATTGAAGTTAATCAATCTGCTCAAGGCATTTTCATATATCAACAAAATTATGTTATAGATATCTTAAATAGGTTCAAAATGGACAAATGCAAACCACCATAAACACCTATTGCAACCAGAAAAAAATTGAGAAAGCAAGATAATGGACCAACAATTGATTCAACATTGTATAAGAGGCTTGTAGGCAACCTCATGTACCTTACAACAACTAGACCTGATGCTATGTATGTAGTTAGTTTCATTTCTTGATTTATGGAGTCTCCCAAGGACTCTCACTGAAAATTTGGAAAAAGAATTTTGAGGTATATTACAGTACAACTGATTATGGATTGTGGTACACAAATTCCTAAGAAAACATACTTACATGATACACAAATAGTGAATTTGTTGGTAGCATTGATGATAGGAAAAGCACCTCAAGATATGTTTTTTTATTTAGGCACAAATTTGATCTCATGGGATTCTAAGAAGCAACCCATTATCTCAATATCTTTTACAAAAGCATAATATGTAGCACCTACTAAAACATCATGCCATGCAGTATGGCTAAGAATACTTTTGAAAGATATTGCACATGTGGAGAAGGAGCCAACAACTATTTTCCGTGACAAGAGTTCAACAATTGCATTGTCCAAAAACCATGTGTTTCACCGAAAAAGAAAACACATTGACACTCGCTAACACTTCATTCGCGAGCTTGCCAACAATGGTGATATTTCTTTTCAATTTTGTGGATCTAGAGATCAATTAGCAGATAGCTTCACCAAACCATTGGGAATATTTTTTTTTGAATTTCAAAGACAAACTTAGGCATTGTTAGTGTTGAAGAATGTAACAATTGAGATTAAGGGGGAGTGTTAAAGAATATAATGTCTCCTGTTGACCGAGTATGCATAGATTAGTTAGTTGGGTAATTAGTTGAATTCATAATTTTCTATTTATGGAAAGTTGTTAGTCAGTTGTTAATCAACTGTTATTTTTTGACCGTATCAAACCTCTAGGGTTGCTAAATNAATGAGAAGGGTGAGCCATGCCCCATGATGTTTTCCCATTTTTTCCCTCATATGTCTTTGTTTATCAAATTAACAAAATCAAGCTGAAAATGTTCATCTAGTTCTCAATTTTATATTTTATTTTTTGTTTAAACATTGTGGAGGTCTCATTCAAATCCAAGAGCATCAACATTCTTAGAAGGCGATTCTAAAAAAGCCCATGGGTTGGAGTTGGATAGAGGGCTTTATGGATACAAGTCCATGGGAAATAACCGTGGAAAAAAACTACAGAGATGTAGACAAAATGACAACAAATGATGTGGAAGTTGAAATGGAAAGATTGAATTCAACTACAAACGATAGATATGTTCACAGTCACGACCAAATAACTTCTTGTCTTCCTCTGGTTGCAAATCTCATCATCATTAATCACCCATAACGCCAACACTAGTTGAAAAATCTACAACAATTACTCCACATGCTAGTTCCACCAACCCCAAATCATGTGGTTGACGAAAATTGAATTACAATGAAGAAATTCACACTCAAGTTAATTTATCTAGTGGGCCAAGAATTGAGTCAAGGCATACTACTGTTGTGGACTATTCATTTGAACATGATTATGATAGCTTTACATATTCACCTTCTGTTCCTAACTACATGATTGCCACTGAATCTCCAAGAGCCAAAATTTGTTCACAGATTGCACCTAGTCAACAACCCAAAATTCCTGAAAAGGAACGCTTGAGTTCAACAAAAAAAATACTCACATTTCCTATTGTTGCTACATATGCCAGTTGAATGGCTATCTTTGCATATGCCCTGCAAGAATATTAAAATTAGAATATGAAAATTCTAAAATTTTGGCCCATTCAACTTATAACTTTAATTTCAAACTTATGCTTACATTTTTAATTTGGAAGCACACACATATCTTGGAAATCGATGCCATGTGTCGATGTGATGCCTCTGTGATATGTATCCATTTATACATATCTACATTACTAAATAAACTAAAAATGTTAATTTAAAATAAATAAAAAACATTACATAAAAGTAAGAATCTCATTTAAGATTGGAAAAATCGAAAAAATTGAATAAATAAAAAGTCTTCAACTTAAAATAATAATAATAAAAATAATATTTTTGTTGTTGTATAATAACAAAATAAACAACATCCAAACAAACAAACAAAAGAATAAAGTTTTAGGATGTCAAAATGAAAAACATGAAAGATGCTCTTCGTAACCTACATTAGGTTGACTACTTTTTTCTTCCATCTTTTTCAACTTAAAATAATAATAATAAAAACAATATTTTAATATTTTTTTGTTGTATAATAACAAAATAAACAACATCCAAACAAACAAACAAAAGAATAAAGTTTTAGGATGTCAAAATGAAAAACATGAAAGATGCTCTTCGTAACCTACATTAGGTTGACTACTTCTTTCTTCCATCTTTTTCACATGAATAAAAAAATATTTATGAATCTAGCATTACCTTATGTCCCAAATCCAAGGATACCATTGAACTTATTCATTTCCAATTTTTTGGTATGTTTATCTAATATAACATGATTCTTCTTTTCTATATATTATATAGAAAAAGAAGAATGATGTTATATTAGGGAAACACTTATGCCATTTATGATTATTTACTTTAGATTATATTAGTTTATTTGTCTTTAGAAAGTTTTTGTGGTGCAAACACCTTGCAAGAAAAATATCTAACACCTCTTCTCCTCGTAAACCATGAATCCTTGGAGGGAGTTATGTGAGTCTATAAAGAAACAATAGAAACAATAGAAGTGCACTCTAAGATCATAATAAAGGGAGTCTTTAAATACAAAGTACTCATCAGATTCAGGTTCTAAAGAAAAAAAATTGAGAGGTATGATGCTTTTCGGGTATATGTTAGTCTATCTCAAAGTGAATTTGACAAGAACATATTTTAAGTTTGGTGTGTCCAAGAGGTTTGATAAAACCATCTCTGAAGTGAAAATATATATTGTAGAAATGGAGCTTTGAAAAAATTCGATGTGTAATGTCCTTGATCTCGAACCCTTTGTAATTGTATATATAGGATGGCGAGTCGTTGGTACCAAGTGTGATTGTAATGTACATTTAGGCTGGTGATCTGTTGACACATGGTTTTTGGTGTTGCACGCATCTGATTAGTGCGCTGAGAAGTGTTATAAAGATAAGGTGCACACAATTTATGTGTTTCACGCACCTGGGTAAGTGCGCACATAGCAATGTGTTGTGCGCACTTAGGTTAGTGCATGAGAATGAATCGATATGTATGGAGGTTGAAGAGCCTGTGTGATTATGAGGGTGGTGAGATTAGATGCATATAGGCTAGTGTGCCTATCCATGTAATTATAATCATAGTTATTAATATGATATTGAATCGTTGTGTGTAGACAGACTCTGATGAAAAGTGATGGGTGACTGACTCCACCAAAAAACAGAAAAGGGGGTGAGTCGTAAGTCTTGTGGAATATTTTAATAATATTTCTGGAAAAGTGTAATGTTATTGATATGTTTTTATCCTAAGTTCCCGAGGGTTGGGAACGAGTCACCAAGTGGCTTAAAACTACTTTTGGAAGTGACAAGTGTCAAATGGAAGGCATGCAATATATATTGTTGGCCTTAGTGTATTTTGGGCATGATTGCATCAGGAACAATCCATTATTGGGAGGAGAATTGATGTAGCAGGATCTCGTGAGCATAAGGGGCTTGGATTGTATGGAAAATTGATTATTACCTTATCTTCCTAGAGAAGCTTACATGGAGTTGTGGTGATATAACCATAATTCTACTATCGAGGAGTCGGGTTGACAAACCACGAGCAATCTCTATGGATGAGATATTGGTTGTTGTTGAGTGGTTGTCATATTCGTGGGCATACTCTCCAGGTGATATTTTTGCTAAGAGTTGTTCCCTAGTGCACTGAGCAATAGTTGCAGGGCTCAGAAACTTCATGTCCGACATGTTGTTGGTAAGCCTTGGAAGGGAAGTGGGGCAGCCAAAGGACTGTTGAGCAGAGAACGGGTACACTTCCTTAGGTGTGACAGGTGTGTGGGGAATGAGGAATTGTGGACTAGTTTCAACAACAGGCACTTAAGACCGAGCAATTCTGTTGAATTTCAGACCTTAGCTTGTCGCTAGGAACCCTTTTTCCCTAGTGGAGTTAAGTCCCAAATCATGGGTGAATTATTGTTGAAATCTTATGAGAAACATATTCTATGGTTGGGAGGAACGTCTAAGTTATGTGCGTAGTTGGTGACTTTTATAAAAGATAAGTGTTCCTTATGTGCTTGTCTTGTTTACTGTGTGCATATTTGTCTATGTTTAATATGGGACAATTCTTGTATGTAGTTGCATATAAGTAATTGTTGTTACTCTGTTAATGTTTCTTGCACATGTAAGTATGGTGCTTATAGCCTGCATTTGTAGTTGTGCATGAGTATGCCTATTGATGATAGTTCTTCTTGATAAGTAACCTTGTGAATTTGGTTATAAGTATTCAAGAAGAGATTTGGGTAGTTGGGTGCGCAGGAAAGTAGCATGTGTGCACAAGATACAAAATTCATATGTGTGCTGAAGGAAATAGACTCTGCACACATCGAAATCAGAATGGACGAATGATGTCAAGATGGTTGTGCACACAGTTGTACTGTGTGGTCAGTACGCTAGTGTGTGTTGTTGTTTGATTTAAATTATGCTGCTTAAGGTTGTGTTAAAAAGATATTGATGCTTCTGATGTTATAATGTGTGTGGTGCAAATCAAATTGGGCTAAGCGTGTTACCTTAAGTGATACTGCGCGGACTTATGTGTCGAGTAGAAATTGCACAGTGAAATTTTAGAGTAGCATGGTCGAGTAGTATGTTGGGGTTATTGCAGTTTGGTTGATTCAGAGCTACAGAAGTTGAGGTGGTGTGACGTGGCCCAACCTAGGGTTGACAGGGACATTACAAAGTGGTATTAGAGCATATTGGTTTAACACTGGACTTGTATGGGCCAGTATTTAACAAAAAGTTGCAGAGCTTCTGTTTCAACACTAAAGCTTGCATGAGTTGAGTTATGCTTAAGACAAAATTTGGACTGGCAAGTGGCCAAATTTGGAATTTTAGCATGGCCATGGTGTGCATTAAGTAAGAATGCACAGATGTACGCGCTAAGATTATGATATTGTGGAATGTGGCACTGGAACTACGCAATAAACAATAGCGCGTAGGTGTGCGCAGTAAAGGTTTGGGACTACACATAACAAAGTTGTGGTGCATGTGCATTATGGATACGTGGTGTACAAGTTAAAAAAATGACAACGTGCGTTGGTGTGTGTTCAATATCAAGGCACACATGGGATTCATAATGAAGGATTTCGACGAGATGGTGCATAGTTTTCATGGATTTGTTTCATGAATTCACCTAGTAATTCTTGTTGTCTGCACATTTTGCAGAATTATCAGCGATTAGAGCAGGACAAAGTCAGTGTAGAAGGTTAAAATCATGGAAGATGCGCAAAGAACTTACATTCTTGATGTTGAATTCTGAGATTTGTATGTCGGCTTGGGTGCCGATGGTATAGGATCCAAGGAGGAGTGCATGAAATTGGTAGAAATTGGAAAAGTACTGTAGAAAGATGTCCAACGCTACAAGGTTGATAATAAGAGGCTTATGAGATCCAAGGCACAACAAGATGACTTCAATGTCAAATTGATGAAAAGTTTGGACAAAATAGAAAATAATATGGATAAGGAGACATAGTCAAGTAGATCAAGAAGTCACAGGTCTCATGATGAGAAAATAAGAGAAGAAAGAAATGTTGGTAAGCATTCTTTCAGGAAAGCGTGTAGTAGTTGGAGTCCATCTCCTATTAGAAATCATAAGAGAAGGACTGGGGTGGATGAGATATAGGGAGAAATGAATAAGATCAAGCCTCCTACATTTGACAGTGAGCATAAGAAGGATGAAGATGCAGAGACCTGGTTTTTGTGTATGAGGAAGTACTTCCAACTGCATAATTATTATGCACAAGAAGAAGGGATAATTTCTATTTATGATCTCAAGGAGAAAGCATCAATGTGGTGGGATTAGTATGTGTAGATACAACACATTGATGAAAATAAAGTGACTTGGAGGGAGTTCAAGAGGTATTTCCGAAATAAATACTTAACCAAGCCCTATTATGATAGGAAAATGAAGGGGTTCTTCAAACTCAAGCTTGGGAGTATGACGATTGATGAGTATGAAATAAGATTTTTAGTGTTTTTGAAACATGTGCCTTTTATCAAGGATGAACAAGTGAAGATTCAAAGGTATCTGAGTGGGCTACCCACATCTATTAGTGAAAAGATACAGTATGATGACCCTAAGACGTTGGAAGAAACTATAAGGCGCGCTAAGTGTCTCTATGAGCAACAAAGGGGAAGACCAACCTTCCAAAAGGCTTGGGAAGACAAGATGAAAAGCACGGTGGAACATAGGAAGAAAGGAGCTAAGCCACCATTTTTCAGAAACATTGCACAAGGAAAATAAACTCTCCAGGAGCCCAAAATGTCAGAGACAATGGGACAAAAGTCATGGAAACAACCTATGCAGTGTTGGGGTTGTGGCAGAAATCATATGCGCAAAGATTTCCCTCAAATAAGTGATAAAACATGGACTGTGCACCAAATATGAGTTGAATATTATACCTTTGGGATTGTATGATTGCCTCATTAGTATGGATTGGTTGGACGAGCACCATGCTATCCTGGATTTTTATAATACGGCATTTACTTGTCTGGATGAGCAAGGAAATTTGAGAACAATTCAAGGAATTCCAAGAGCTATGACTATTAGGGAAGTTTTTGCCTTCCAGTTGAAGAAAAGTTACAGGAAGGGATGTCAAGTATTCGCAACGCACATGGAAGAGGAATCTAAGAATAAAGTGTAAAGTGTAGAAGACTACACAGTACTAATAGAGTATGAGGATGTATTTAAGGAGATACTAGGATTACCTACGAAGAGAGATATTGACTTCTCTATTAATTTGATGCCTAAAGTCGTTCCTGTATCCATGACTCCTTATAGGATGAGTATGGAAGAGATAAAGGAGTTGTAAATGCAACTTGAAGAGATTCTGAAGAAGGGATATATATGCCCAAGTGTGTCACCTTGGGGTGCACCAGTTTTTCTTGTGAAGAATAAGAATTGTACAATGAGATTTTGTATCAAATTTAGGCATCTGAATAAGGTAACAGTGACGAAAAAGTATCATTTTCCAAGGATAGATGATTTGTTTGACCAATTGAGGGGCACAAGGATATTTTCCAAGATTGATCTCAGATCTGAATATCACCGAGTAATAATAAACGAGGAAGACATCAGGAAGACTGCCTTTAGAACAAGGCATGGCCATTACGAGTTTACAATGGTGCCATTTGGGTTGTTAATGCACCAATTGTCTTTATGCGTTTGATGAATGGAGTTTTTAGAGAGTATTTAGATAAGTTTTTCATCGTGTTTCTGGATGGCATTCTTATTTATTCTAAGTCTGGAGAAGAGCATGACCAACACTTGCAGATGGCGTTGCAGGTATTGAGGGAGCATCATCTTTATGCAAACTTGAGCAAGTGTTGATTTTACCAGAGGAATATTTGGTACTTGGGTCATATTATTTCAGAGGAAGGAATAGTTGTGGACCCAATGAATATAAAAATCCATTGAGGAATGGTCGACACCAAGAAATTTCACAGAAGTGAGATCCTTTATGGGGCTGGCAGATGTTGGTCTCTAAATATGTCTTAAAAACAACCTCTATGCATCAGCCAAAGGTAGGCACTGGCACAAGCATTTTACTTGTTGCCTACGTAGGTTCTTACTTTCCATATCAATACCCAACCTCCAGAGATGCAACACCTATAAAGGAACAACAACCATAAAGGGAACGACAGTTGCTTCGTTCAAATGAACAACTATGATACTCAAAGGAACAATAGTCACACAAAAGGAACGATAGTTGTTCCTTTCAAATGAACAACAACTACACTCAAAGGAACAACAATCACGAGAAGGAAATGATAGTTGTTCCTTTCAAATGAACAACAACTACACTCAAAGGAACAACAATTGTTACATTGGGCTGAACTAATGTTGAATTAATTGCATTGTAGTATTTTCCCAACTATTTAATTTGTCAACCCGAGGAAGTCTTTTATTTCAAAGTTACCATGCACAATATATGCAAGCAACAAATTCCAACTAACACTATTATCTATTTAATAAAATAAAACACATAACTTAAAATCAATCAAATCCGCTCTTGCTTGAAAATACACTCAGCTGAAATAAAATCACTACCACACTCTTACATAAATTAAAGGAGTATTAACAAAATGAAGTAACAACAACATGAATTGAATCTTACTGTAACAACAATCTAATAAACAACACACAACTGTAAGCAATGATCAACTAATCATAAACCAAGATAAATTAAGACAATGAAAATAAAAATACAAGTAAATGAATAAGACCAACACATACCAGATTGAGGGGGACCTGCCTCACCTAGCATGCATGGCCAAAAGACTTACAAGATCAAGGGAAATTTGCACATAATTGCAGATCCATCAGCTCCTTTGTATTATTGAAGAAAACTCATAAATTACATACGTTCATCTCTTTCTTACAAATAAATTATATATAATTTCATCACTACCTCTCTCCTGATTGAAGAGTTCTTATTTATACAAATCAAATCCCCAAATCCTTGGTTTTCTCAAACAAATTGCTAAGTTTAGAGAACCGGTCGCAACTGTAAATCTGGAAAAATACCCTTTTAAAGAACCATCGATTTCTCTCAAACTGTAGCTCCAATTAGAAAACGACCCATGTTGAACTCAATTGGGCCCATTTTGAACAAAACCCTGTCTCGGATTTTCAAGATTCATCCTCATATGCTCACAATATTCCACGCAAATTCGTCTCTCCTTATCTGCCACGTTTTTCACTGAAAACGGTTAACCACGAGCTGAAACTCAAATGTGTCATTTGGAGGTTGGAACCTTGACTGCTGCAACTATTGTTACATAAAATCACTTGTCAAACCATCATCAAAAAAAATCATGCATAATAGTTTTTAATTCATTAAAAATGAAGGAAGAATAATAATTATTAACCATTAAAGCATAACAAGAATAGTATGTCATTTTATGAGCAGTTGTAGCAAATGTATGGCAAATGGAATGATAAATGAACAATAATAGGATGAAGAAGGGATGGAATGGATGTTTATAGATGATGAGAATATGGAAAAATATGTGACCCAACAACATGGTATTACAAAATATTTATTGAAGGCATCTCACAAATTTTGCATCCAATTACGTCTTTGCAAAATAAAGGTGCATGATTTGAATGGAATCTGGATAGTGCAAGGAGTTTTCAGCACTTGAAGAGTTTGTTGACAAGTGCACCAATTTTAAGAATTTTTGGTCCTGATGCAGACTTCGTTGTGTGCACAAATGCATGCAAGGAAGGACTCGGTGGAGTCCTGAGTTAGAATGGATATGTTGTATGCTATGAATCAAGGAAGTTGAAATCACATGAAAGGCTCTATGCTACTCATGATTTAGAATTGCCAGCAATAGTGCATGCCTTGAAGATGTGGCAACATTATCTCATGGGTAAAATATTTGAGCTGAGAATAGACCATTGTGGTCTAAAATATTTTTTTGGACAACCAATTTTGAATGCCAGACAAAGTAGGTGGTTAGAGTTCCTAAGTGAGTATGACTTCGAAATAAAGCATATCAGAGGAAAATAGAACAAGGTGGATGTTGCACTCAGTAGGAGGATGCATGAGATGCATGCTACAACCATTAGCATGTGCCAAACATATTTGTGCTACAAAATTTTGGAAGTTGGATCTGCATCATATAGATATAAGTGCGATTTTACAACAAGGTATGTCGCAACATAAGTTTGAAGGCTATGAGCTAAGAGAGGATGAGATCCTCATGTATAGACGCAGAGTATATGTGTCGAATGATCAGGAGTTGAAGATCCTTATATTGTCAGATATGCATAAGTTTCCTTATGTTGGACATCCATGTTACTAGAAGACCATTGTCATAATCAAGAAGCAATACTTTTAGCCAAGTATGAAAAACAAAGTTGTGGATTTTATTGCAAGATGTATCAAATGTCAGAAGGTCAAGGCCGAGAGAAAACATCCAGTTGGTTTGCTACAACCCTTTTCCATTCCTGAGTGGAAGTGGAAAGTGGTGACCATGGAATTCATAACTAAGTTTCCTAGGACTACTACGTAGCATGATTCTATTATGGTGGTGGTGGACAAGCTTACTAAAGCTTCCTATTTTATTCCAGTGAAGTCAACGCACAAGGCAATCGACATTGATGATATTTACATGTGTAAAGTTTCTAAGTTGCATGGTTTACCTAAAACAATCATGTCTGACCGATATTCCAAGTTCACTTCAAACTTTTGGAAAGGGTTAATCAAAGGATTTGGAACAAATCTGAATTTCAGCACAACATATCAGGTGATTGAAGACATGATGAGGATGTATGTGATGGATAAACCATACAATTTGGAATACTACTTTCATTTGGTAGAGTTTTCTTACAACAATGGGTATCAAGAATATTTAAACAAGAGCCCATTTGAGGTACTTTATCGTAGAAAGTGCAACACGCCGGTAAGTTGGGACAACCTAGTAGACCGCACAGTAGTTGGGCCAGATTTTCTCTGAGAAATGGAGGACCAGATGGTAAAAATAAAGCAACATTTAAAAGTTTCCCAAGACAAGTAGAAAATATGTGCAGATAAAGGAAGAACCCACAAAGATTTTAAAGTGGGTGATCATGTGTTTTTGAAAGTAAAGGCCAGGCGTAGTTCCCTAAAGATGGGAAAGTGTTCTAAGTTAGCAGTGCATTATTTTGGGCCATTTGAAATCCTAGAGAGGATTGGTCATGTCGCTTATATGCTTACATTGCCTACGTCCTTATGTATTCATAACATTTTTCATGTGTCATTAATTAAATAAGTATGTACCCAATGCTAATCATATTATTGATTGGAATGTGATTCATGTGGAGCCAGAAGGCGGATTTCAATAGCAATCGGTTTGCATATTGGATCGGAAATTCAAGCAACTCCAGAATTGAGCCATGGAGCTAGTAAAGGTCCAATGGACCTAGTACAGTCCTGAGGATGAAACTTGGGAATGTGAGGATACTATGCGAGCAAAGTATCCTCGTCGTTTTGAAATTTTTTGAAAATTTGTATGTATATGTGTTTATGATGCATTGAGGATAGTGCGTAAATAAGGGGGAGGGGAATGTAATGTACCTGATCCAGAACCCTTTGTAATTGTACATACAGGCTGGTGATACATTGGTACCAAGTGTGAAATTAATGTACATTTAGGCTAGTGAGTTGTTGACACCTGGATTTTGGTGTTGTGCGCATCTAGTAGTGCATGGAGAAGTGTTATCAAGATAGGGCACACATAGTTTATGTGTTTCTCACACATGGGTAAGTGTGCACATAGAACTGTGTTGTGTGCACCTTGGTTAGTGTGCAAGAATGAATGGATATGTATGGAGGCTAGAGAGCCTATGTGATTATGAGGGTGGTGAGCCTGGATGCCGATAGGCCAGTGTGCATATCCATGTAATTATAATAATGGTTATTGATATAATATTACATCATTGCACGTAGACAGACTCAGACGAAAAGTGATGGGGGGATGACTCCAATGGAAAAGGGAAAAGGGGGTGAGTCGTAAGTCTTGGGGAATATTTTAATAATATTTTTGGAAAAGTGTAATGCTATCGATATGTTTTTATCCTAAGTTCTCGAGGGTTGGGAACGAGATTAAATCTACTTTTGGAAGTGACAAGTGTCAAATGGAAGGCATGTAATATATATTGTTGGCCTTAGTGTATTTTTGGGCATGATTGCATGGGGAATAATCCATTATTGGGAGGAGAATTGATGTAGCATGCTCTCACGAGCAGAAAGGGGTTAGACTGTATGGAAAATTCGATTATTACCTTATCTACCCAGATAATCTTGCATGCAGTTGTGGGGATGTAACCATAATTATATTGTCGAGGAGTTAGTTTGATAGACCATGACCAATCTCTGTAGGTGAGAGATTGGTTTTTGTGGAGTTGTTTTCAGACCCGTGGGCATACTCTCCAGGTGAGAGTTTTTCTTAGAGTTGTTCCCTAGTGTGTAGCATTAGTCACAGGGATCATAGACTTCCAGTTTAGCATGTTGCTGGTAACCATGGAAAGGGAAGTAGGGAAGTCGAAGGACTATTGAGAAGAGAAGGGGCACACTTCCTTGGGTGTGACAGGTGTGTGGGGGATGAGGCACTGTGGGATAGTTGCAACAATGGGCACTTAGGACCAAGAAATTATGTTGAATTTCATACCTTATCTTGTCACTAGGAACCCTTTTTCCCTGGTGGAGTTAAGCCCCAACTCAGGGGTGAACTGTTGCTAAAATATTATGAGAAACAGAGTCTATGGCTGGGAGAAACATCTGAGTTATGTGTGCAGTTGGTGACTTTTATAAAAGATAAGTGTTCCTTATGTACTTGTCTTGTTTACTGTGTGCATATATGTCTATGTTTAATATGGGATAATTCTTGTATGTAGTTGCATATAAGTAAATGGTGTTACTCTGTTAATGTTGCTTGCACATGTAAGTATGGTGCTTATAGCCTATATTTGTAGTTGTGCATGAGTATTTATGTTGATGATAGCTTTGCTTGATAAGTAACCTTGTGAATTTGGTTATAAGTCTTCAAGAAGAGATTTGGGTAGTTGGGTGTGCATGAAAGTAACATTTGTGCACAGGAGACAGAATTCATATGTGCACTTAACGAAATAGACTTCGTGCACAATGACATCAGAATTGACACATGATGCCAAGATGGTTGTGCGCGCAGTTGTACTGTGTGGTCAATATGTTGGTACACACAATTGTTTGATTTAAATTATGTTTCTTAAGGTTGTGTTAAAAATAGATTGATGCTTCCATTGTTATAATTTATGTGGCACGATTCAAATTGGGCTAAGCGTGTTACTTTAAGTGATACCGCACAGACTTGTGTGTAGAGTATAAACTGGGCAATGAAATTTTAGAATAGCATGGCCCAATAGTATGCTAGGGTTGTTACCGTTTGTTTGATTCAGAGCTACAAAATTTGAAGTGGTGTGACGTGGCCCAGCTTGGGGTTGTTGGGGAAGTTATAGGTAGGGGTATATCTTGGATCGAATTCCCTTATTTATCTCTCTTACAAGTATCTGGAGCATCCTTCAAAGCTTTATGTGAGGTGGCTTGTCAATATTGAGATCAATTAGACGAAGAATTGAAGAGGATCTGGCATATCAGTGGGAGTCCACCCCATGTTTTATTAGCAACATAGAAGACATGAGTGCCAGATATAGATACCTAAGGAAACCAAATTGATGAGAGTTGGTCATTCTCTTGAACCTTTGTATCACCACCACCACCTAGAATATCATCAAAATGACAAGTACAATAGTGTTAAACGTTTGGAGAATGATGGCATGGTTCATTGATATCTTGGAATCATACAACATGGAGACAAGTATCTTTTGTTTAGTTATATTATGTTACATTAAATTGGCAGAAGGTATGGTCCCCAAATATTAGAACCAATTAGGGGGTGGGTAACAGACTAGTGAAAAAAGATGCATCTTAGTCAGAATTTCCTTAAACTAAAGTTGGAAAAACTACTTCACAAGGGTGGTAGGTGGTGAGAGTCACATAACTGGTGTTATACCCACCAAAATTGAAGTTGGAAGCAAATTTCTTCTCAAGGATGGTGGGTGGTGACAATAAAAAAACCAGTTCTCTAGCCACCCCTAACTAAAGCTTGATTAAAAAAAAGAAACCTTCTCACCTCCGTTGTTGACAATGAGATGTTGGAGCCATGATTCATATTTCATCATTATAGAAATGACTCTATCCTTGGCCTCTTACATCATCTTCATACAAAATTGTAAGTTGTTTTAAATTGATTAAAACTTCACTATGAAATTCTAAAATTTTGTGCTTGATATGTTTGATTATCGGTAATAATTTTATAAGATTTTTTTCATGGAGAAATAATTTATCCCATCCTTCTACACTTAAGTGAAGAATGAGGAAGGGTGATATCAACAAATCATTTCTTTTTAAAATTTATTATGATTATTTATTTATAAGGGTAATAATGGTTGTAGTTATTGTGGCAAGTAATCCAACACGACTTGGTGAAAATGGATTATGTGACCTCCTAGATATTGTGCCTTGGTGGAAGGATCAAACCAACTACAATATCCCTTGAAACTTAAAATGTTTAAGTGTTATTCTCATATATATATATATATATATATATACAATTTTATTTTTTCCTTAATATTTTAACACCACTATATACCTTTTGTTACTTATAAGCAATTAAAAACTATATACATGTTGATCTAAAATACCATTTTACAGTCTTAAGGTCAACCTCACAAGGATATGAATCCCCCTGTGTTTTTAGAGAGGTGGTACTCCTCTTGTCTCAAAGATTGGAAGATTTTTTGTATGTTTTTTCAATGAATGTAAAGGGTGAATGCCAAAGAGCAAACCCCAATGTAAAACCCTTATATACATTTATACAAATATACATCATATCATTTAAAGAAAAGAAAAGATAAAATGTGGCAACATACATTTGTGTCTACAAGGTTTTGGAGCCTCCCTTCAACAAATATTCTTTCTTTCTCATAAGATAAACTAAACTTGGAATCTGTTATTACTTTTGCAAGATGAAGAAATGAAAGGTCTTCAAAGAAATTTAAATGATAACTTCATTACAACCCAAAAATGATTTTGATAGGAAATACATTTAGAATCACATGATTTCAACTCAAGTAAGAGAAATCACTAATGTAGTGCCCCAAGTAGTTATTTGCATGATAAATTTATAAAAATATCCCAATATGATAAGTTCAATAATGTCATAAACTTAGAGAATTGAAATAGCTTCAACAAGGTCTCAATGACTATTACATGAACTAAAATAAATTGCATTTTCTTTTTACAAGTAGGGACTATGCTCCTTTGGACCTGAAATGTTACAAGATGACTGAAGATTTCAAGAGAAAGAACTATTCAGACCCAAATATTCATGTTCTTGATACATTCATGGAAGATTTGATGGAAAAAAACATAA
>JASDQU010504957.1:79062-92261 GCA_032191745.1 Picea mariana | reverse complement strand
ATAAAGAAAGAAAGATGTGATCAGTATAGACTTACTATGAAGCTGACGCCTTTTTGTTGCTCTTGTCGACGACCACTGGAATTATGCCAACCGGTTGTTGCCCTTCGTCGGTGAGCTTGTCAAATCTCCTTTGGAGCCATTCTTCAATGTAGCTTCTCATGGGGGCCACATTGATTTCATCTCATATTTTTATGTTGAAAAGATCATTTTCTAATTTCCTTAGATCGATAGAAATACTATGTAGAGCATGTTCAATTTCTTCATTGTGTGCCGAATAGTCCATTGACCAGTTCTCGACGTCATCTTGACCATATTCAAGGATGTCGTAAAACTTTTCTAAAGAAAACCCCTTTAAAATATCAACTTGTTCATCGAAGGCTTGCTTGGATAAGGACAAGGAGTTGAGGATTAAGTTTGGGTCTTGAACCTCATTGGTACTTCCGGCTAAGTCTATTTCGGTTAGGTTTCTAAATAATTCTTCTTTTTCTGATATGGCTAGTTCACATGATTCGACAATGAGGTGTAGGTTCTTAACTTTCTCTTTCCAGCATGCTTTTAATTGTTTGATCCGGTTTGGGGAGGGGAGATCTTCTTGTCTTCTTTTCAGATCTGAGATGTTGATGAAATGGTTTCCAAAAGGGATCACCATCTGTAGATAGAAACGTTCTTCATTTTTTAAATCCGCCTGCAAATCTTCGTGCAAATCATTTTCCCTCATTCGAAAGGAAGATATATTTTGTGATGTTTCCCAGGCTTCAGTAATTAGCTCCATTATTTTCTTGATATTATTCTCTACATAACCTCTATAGGGTGTGAGGAGGCTGGAGGATCCTTTTAACTTGGTTGCAAGGGTGGTAGGCATGATTTTTTCTAAAGGACTGGAAAACAACGGGGTAGGAATCAAAGCCTCCTACAATTCCTTGATTCGGTCATCCAGTCTGGCATTCTCCACTTCAATTCCTCCAATGGAATCATCAAGAGCATCTACGGTTGCTTGGAGAAATCGAGAGATTTGGGACGACTGCATTTTCCTAAGGTTAATCTCTGAATGAGATTTCCCTTTCTTATTTGTTACATCTCTCTTTTCAATAATTAAATTTTTAGATTGGTTGTCAAAAACAATGCTCTGGAATACGAAGGATTCATCTTCGTAAAAAATGTCGGTCTCAACTATTTCCATTGTGGAACTATGGTGCATTGTGTCTGTGGGCTGATCAACTTTGTAGAACACGTCATCCACATCAGTTTCAAGTTGCATGTTCTCACTTTCAGTTTTGGGCTCTTCCGCCTGCCCTACAATGTTTTTCCTCTTCTTCATCATGGGAAGCTTGTGATAACTATCAATTTTTCCGCGAGGAGGGTTCTTATCTCCTCCTCTGTTTGAATATTTCTGGGTTGCTTTCTTACTGGGGTGGGTTGTTGAAGCAATGCTCCATGATGTCATGCTCTTGGGAGTGTTGGTCGGGGATTGGACACTCTTCTCACCAGAGCCTTTTCCTTGTTGTCTGTATAATTCAGTTGTGCTTTACAATGTCTCTATGTCTCCATTGTTAGGAGCAGGAGTGTTGTCATCACTGTCTCTGTCTTCGATCAAGCGTGTATGGATAAAAGAACTGCTAAAGCCAACTGCTAGTAAATGTTCTCGAAAAATCCCATTAGGGTCAAACCCTCTTAGCCTTTCAACATATTTTAGGTTCAAATTCTTGAAATGACCTGTGAATTCATCTATCTTGTTGACGTTTCTGAACATGAAGTCCCCGACTTTCTAGGGCAGAGGAATTAACTATTTTTTTCTCTTTCCATGGAAAAAATGCAACAAGTAGTTGTATTGCCTTGATATTTTTGTAACAAACATCTTTTCAATGATGTGACATGGAAGGAAAGCATAATTTTTCTTAGAGCCAAAAATCATTATTACACTGTAGTTTTCCTTTTTTTCAAGTGTCCCCTTCCTGTCCAAAAACTTGGTTTCCTGGCTAGACATCCGGGGAGCATCCTTTCCTAACAATAAATATTTGAAAACTGAGACAAAGTCATTAAAAACCTCATAAAAACAATGTGAGGCCTTGTGTCTCCACAAGGCCTAGTACTAGAACGTTACTGGATCGAATTCATAGTTTATCTTCTTAGACAGAGATCGTTTTGGAAACAAACAACAATGTGCTATTGCGAAAATCAAGTAGGATGACATATCAAATTTATTTTCTTCTTTGAATTGTGACAATTGGGAACATATTTCAATGTAAATTAGCTTCCCCCAATAAAAAATGGATTATTCCTTGACTGTGAAATACAAAATATAAAGAACTATGTGGGAAATGCTTGTCATGGATTCATGTCCCGTTATTCTTGTAAACAACCAGGCAATTTCCTGGAATGGATTTATAAAGGAATTGGCCTGCAAGTTTGTGATATATTCAGGAACTGTTGTCGGGTCTTCAAGGAAATCGGGTAAGAGGTCCAACCCGTTATCATGTTTTTCTAGGAACTGCTTGTAGTCTTGTCCTTTGAAGGTCAATGTTGGCACCGAAAATATTAACATCTTGTGGAAGACCTGAGGTGACAAAGAAATAGGAGAATGGTCGCGTTTTGGAATAATTCTTTGGCGCACCAAGAGACCACCTCTTTACAGTAAAAAACCTCAGGGAAACAACCTACACAAGTGATTCCAGAGGTCCAAATCACTTCATTATGGGTGGAATAGGATGAATAGTAAGAGTATGCTCTGGACCACTGGAAGTTCTGGTCCTCACGTCCAAATATATTCACTGTATCTCCATAGAACTGTTGTCGAGTTGCTGCCATAAGTTTACGATAATGTTCGTTTTCTCCAGATGATGTTTGAAATGAAGAGTTGGAAGGGATAATATAATCCTCCACAAATCTTGGTCTAATGCATGTGAATGGGAGCTCTCCTCAATCCTTTCGCTCATTAATGACAATCTAGACAGCTGTTGCATGATGCATTGTTAGCATTAAAGACTAGTAATTGCATACCTAGAAGTGCCAAGATGGCGGGTACGATGAAGAGAAATTAAGGATTGGAGATTTCGTGAATGCGCAAATGAGACGACCCGCAAAAGACATTCCATGCTGTTTGAGATGGGATAATATAACTCTCCAAAGATCTTGGTTTAATGCGTATTAATGGGAGATCTCCTCAAGCGTTTCTCATTAATGACATTGTTGACGATTCCTGCATGATGATTTGTTAGCATCAAAGGTTACTAATTGCATATTTAGAAATAAGTACGAAGGTTGCGGAGACGAGAAAGAGAAATTAAGGAGTGGCTAATTATCGAAAGCAATCGGTCGAGATTCAAAATAGGGTTACAAGGTATAACCATTAGAGGTGAGCACTCGAGGGTCAAATTGTATGTCTCAAAAATTTTTGAGTGCAAAATGCATAACACGGAAGAGGGCATGATGGGACAGTCCAGAGGTCAATTTGTATATCGCGAAACTCTGGGTATTGTTTGCAGATCACAGAACAATGGAAGCACAATCATGAGCCTACCTGTCCGAGAACCCGCAATCGAAAACGTGGCTTAATTATGGAATAGGGAAATGGTAGGTCTGGCTCATTTTAGCTAATATATTGAAATTTATAATAGATATCCCATTACCTGGAAAGATTTTTTTTGCATGTTTCTGCGCAAGTTGTGTAGCGATAGTCAATGTAATTGTCTCGTCGAGCCTTTTGATTTTTAATGACGGTCTATACGGTTTTTGCATGATGAACTATTATCATTAAACCTTGGTCATTTCATACTTTGAAATAAGTACGAAGTTGGCGGGCACAGTAAACAGTGACTAAGAATTGGATATTTCGTGAACCTGCCAACCCGAGGATCCGCAAAAGAGATTCCATGAAATGGGAAAGTATGGAAAGCGATTGGATGGGATTCAAACTAGGGTGATAATGGTTCCCCAGGAGACGTGACTTCCCGAGGGTCAAATTGTATGTCTCAGAAGTTTTGAGTGAAAAATGTGTAACACGGAAGAGGGGATGATGAGGGAGTCCAACGGTCAATTTGTATATCGCAGAAGTGTGGGAGATCTCCTCGATCCTTTCGGTCATTAATGGAAATGTTTAAGGTTACTGCATGATGAAGTGTTAGCATTAAATATTACTAATTGCATATCCAAAAATAATTATGAAGGTGGCGGGGACATGGAACAAAAATTAAGGAATGGATAATTATCGAAAGCGGTCAGTCGGGCTTCAAAATAGGGTTGCAAGATACAACCAGAAGAGGTGAGGGCCTGAGAGTCAAATTGTATGTCTCAGAAGTGTTGGCTGCATAATG
Source organism: Picea mariana (assembly GCA_032191745.1). Classification (NCBI taxonomy): domain Eukaryota; kingdom Viridiplantae; phylum Streptophyta; class Pinopsida; order Pinales; family Pinaceae; genus Picea; species Picea mariana. Next base: position 87,951 of record JASDQU010504957.1, on the reverse strand, counting down.
CGTAACACAGAAGAGGGCATGATGGTGCATTCCTATGGACAAATTCTATATCACGGAACTTCGGGTACTGTTTGCTAGTCGCGAAACATTGGCAACACAGTCTTGAGCCCACCAGTCTGGGAACCCGCAATCGAAAAAGTATCTAAGTATGGAACATGGAAACGATAGGCCAGACTCGATACACATTGGTTTCAGCATGTGAAAGCATGGAAATGTACCACGTCATGAACATACAACCAAATTGCGACTAAGTATTGAAAGGAACGACAGACGATTGGGCTCATGATGGGTCATTCCAATAGACAAATTGTATATCACGGAACTCCAAGTACTGTTTGCAAGTCGTGGAAGATTCGAAACAAAATTTTGAGCCCATCATTCTGAGAATCCGCAATAAAAAAAGTGTCTAAGTATGGAAGAGGGAAACAATAGCCCAGACTTGTTTTCGCTAATATATTGAAATTTGTAATAGATATCCCATTACCTGGCAAGATCTTTTCTGCATGTTTCTGGACAAGTTTTTTAGGGATAGTCAGTGTGACTGTCTCCTCCGGGATTTTGTTTATTAATGACGATCTTTACAGTTGTTGCATGATGAAATCTTAGAATTAAACCTTTGTTGTTTCATATTTGGAAAGAAGTACGAAGGTGGCTGACACAAGAAACAATGATTAGGAATTGGATATTTCGTGAACCCGCTAACCCGAGGATCCAAAATAGGGTGACAAGGTTTCCCCAGAAGACGTGAGGCCCCGACGGTCAAATTGTATCTCTCAGAAATTTTGAATGCATAATGTGTAACATGGAAGAGGGGACGATGTGGGAGTCCAATAGTCAATTTGTATATCATGGAGGTTTGGGTGTTGTTTGTAGGTCATGAAACAATGGAAGTGCAATCTAGAGGCTGAAATAATTAATGTGCATTGGGAAGGGCATGAATGTGGCGGGGATGGAAGCAAGCCATAAATGCTTTGAAAACTTTTGTGAACCTAGGTAAAGCAAAGCTTGTGAGTTGGAGGAGCCCGGGGTGGAATTTTAGATCAAAATTTTTTTGGGTGAAAGATGTATATCACAGAACACGTGGAAAAATTTGGCTAAGTATTGAAAGGAACGACGGTCATTCCGAGTACCTGTTACACATTATTTTTTTCATCCTTATGACTGTTAATGATGTAAACCTATATGTTTCTTTCATAGGGGTCAGTGTCCTGAATTCCTGAAGAAATAAGGGAAAAGGACTTTTCCTGAGAGAAGAAGTTGTGTTTTCCTCTATAAAAACCCTATTAAAGAGGATTTTTGCAGGCTGCTCTATACACAGGGTGCAGAAATGCCTAGTTTCCACAGACTGCACTATAGCTAGGGTGAGGAAATGCTTGGTTTTCACAGGTTGCACTATAGCTAGGGTGAGGAAATTCCTAATTTCTACAGGTTGCACTATAGCTAGAATGCGAAGTTTCCACAGATTTCTCTATAGTCATGGTGCGACGACCTTTGTACGTGGGAAAAATGAGCATCTTCTTGATGCTTCTAGAAGGAGAAGAGTTTATGGTGAGGTGGCCTCAAAATGGTTTGGATCTTACTCACTTTCATGATTTAGTGGGATCATCCTAACCTCCTCACCTTATCCTTTTCAACTTTTAAAAGGAGAGGAGCTCTCATGGAGAAATTTAGCTTGAGCTTGATTGGGTTGGAAAGTTCTTGAGTCTTTGGCTTGAGATTGTTATCTTGGTTAGATTGGCTTCAAGCTTTGATTTGTCAATATAGATTGTGAGTAGCTATCAGATCCATGGTATCAGAATCCTTGGAGCAAGAAGTGTGTGGGAAGCAAGGAACTGTTGGAAGGAACCTTACGACATCAAGGCATCCAGTTGTAATCTCTCTTCCTATTATTTAATATAATACAGTGGCATGCTTCTTTCCCATAGAATTATATTTATTTTATTCCATAATTCCTTTATCATTTGCATAGTTGTCATTGAATATACTTTTACTGCTTTCACTTTGGTTGGTTTGTGTCTCACTACAGGATCAATATCAAAAGAGCACTGGAGCGAAATAGGAACAACAAAGACATAAGGAAGTGACACTTAAAAGTATGTCTCTCATCTTTTGTTTGGTAGTAAATTCGATGATTAGAGCCTAGGGAAAGTGCCATGTCCTGTCTCATTTTGTTCTAGATCTAGGTGGATCTAGGGGGATCGATTCGTGTCCGCACTTAATGATTAGCCCGATAACAAAAGAATCATCAAAGGAGGGCCTTAATGTATCCCTCATCAATGACACGAAACAGGTAACAATATTTGAAGTAGATCATAGTAAAAAATGATTCAGGATTGACTCAGGGATGGCCAACGCAATAGAAGTCTTAAGGACTGCAGAAATGGCCAATGCAATAGAAGGATTTCTGGGTTGAACTTCTCTTTGAACATATTGACAACATGACATCTGTCTTGGAAACATTGACTCAACAACAGGGATCGTAGACCAATTTGTAATATTATAAAGGAGTATGATCAAGAGACAAGTGGATTTTCCCAACCTAGACACAAAGAAAGTGAAAGGGTGTAATGTTCAAAGGTGACTCTTCCATAGAATACATGTTTAGACATATTTCTTTCCCAATTCCCCCCCCACCATTTCTGGCGAGTACCTCTTTATTTTTAAACAAGCTTGAGGAGGATAACATATGCTTGAAATGTAAGCTTATCCTTCAGATGAGTCCTTCATATTATTTTTAACGAACCCTAGGAAGGAGTGGTTCGGTCCCATATGGGTCTTTCGATGTTTGTTTAATGAGTTCAAAGAAAGAAAAATCAGGGGTTTTTCATGTTTAAAGAGTCCAGGGTCACCAATTTTGTTATTGGGCTAATCGTTAAGTGCAGACACAAATATATCCCCTAGATACACCTAGATCTAGAACAAAACGAGACAGGACATGGCGCTTTCCCTAGGCTGTAATCATCGAATTTACTACCGAACAAAATACGAGAGACATACCTTTAAGTGTCGCTTCCTTATGTCTTTTTTGTTCTTGTTTCGCTCCAGTGCTTTTGTGATACTGATCCTACAGTGAGACACAAACCAACCAAAGTGAAAGTAGTAAAAGTATATTCAATGACAACCTATGCATATGATCAAGGAATTATGCAATAAAATAAAGATAATTCTATGGGAAAGAAGCATGTCATTGTATTATATTAAATAATAGGAAGAGAAATGACAACCAGATGCCTTGATGTTGTAAGGTTCCTTCCAACAGTTCCTTGCTTCCCACACACTTCTTGCTCCAAGGATTTTGAGACCATGGATCTGATAGCTACTCACAATCTATCTTGACAAAGAAAAGATCAAAGCCAATCTAACTAAGCTAACAATCTCAGGCCAAATTTGTAATCTTAAAGACTCAAGAACTTTCCAACCCAATCAAGCTCAAGCTAACTTTCTCCATGAGAGCTCCTCTCCTTTTATAATTTGAAGAGGATAAGGTGAGGAGGTTAGGATGATCCCACTAAATCATGAAAGCGAGTAAGATCCAAACCATTCGGAGGCCACCTCACCATAAAATATTCTCCTTCTAGAAGCATTGATAAGATGCTCATTTTCCCCACATACAAAGGCCGCCGCACCCTAGCTATAGAGAAACCTGTGGAAACTCCGCAGCCTAGCTATAGTGCAACCTGTGGAAATCAGGAATTTCCTCACACTAGCTATAGTGAATTCTGTGGAAACCAGGCATTTCCTCACCCTAGCTATAGTGCAGCCTGCGGAAACCAGGCATTTCCGCACCCTGTGTATAGAGAAGCCTGCAAAAATCCTCTTTAATAGGGTTTTTATAGAGGAAAAAACAACTTCTTCTCTCAGGAAAAGTCCTTCTCCCTTCTTTCTTCAGGAATTCAGGCCACTGACCCCTCTGAAGGAAAGCTATAGGTTTACATCATTAACAGTCATAAGGATGATGAAAATAATGTGTAATAGAGAGCCCCCCAAAGTATGAAGTTAGAACGGAGTGATAGATGAAATACTTTATCGAGTGTGTGTAGGGAACAAGGAACACGTCGGTCAGAAACCTGCCAACAAACAAGGAAATAAAGTACAATAATATATCATCACTAAGGTAGGCATTCCCATACTTAGAGTAAAAATGACTCAAAGCATAAATGTCGACATGTGAAAATCCATGTCAAGTAATACAGGTCATGGCCACCAAACATACACTATGGATTCATGCCAATATGAATCAAATATGAACATAGCCACCACAAATACACTGTGGATCTATGTGTTAAAGACTCAAATTTGAACATAGCCAGAAGACATATAATGTGGATCTATGCAATAGTACAAACTGAATATACTCCAACACAACCTGAATCTGTGAGAAAAGATTTAGGGTCTTCATCTCCACCACTCTATAGTATCAATCTATCCATGCAAATACATGTGTTGAAGTCGAACATGGTAGAAACCACTTGATTACTGGTCATTAATGAATATCGTTAACAAGTGCGAGGGAAATCACCTTTAATGTCAATGAATCCCAAGGTATGCTAGTACAATCCAATGAATGTGAATCAATGAGCTGAGGTCAAACACTCGGTGGAATCTTCCGATCAGAGGTCAATAATGAAAACCCACTGTCGAAATTGAGGAAACCTGCCATTGAGGCATGCAAGTTCTGAGGTACCAATTCGTTTCTAAGTCTAATTCCTGGATAATGAGCTGAATTCGAGAGGAAAAGACTCATCACAGGAGGGCCTTAATGTATCCCCCATCAATCACATGAAACGGGTAACAGGATTTGAAGTAGATCAAAGTAACAAATGATTCAGGACTGACTCAGGGATGGACGATGCAATAGAAGGATTAAGGACTGCAGAAATGGCCGACGCAATAGAAGGATTTCCGGGTTGAACTTCTCTTTGAACATATTGATGACACAACAACTGTCTTGGAAACACTAACTCAACAACATGGATCACATACCAATTTGTATTCTTATAAAGGAGAATGATCAAGATACAAGTGGATTTTCCCAACCTAGACACAAAGCAAGTGAAAGGGTGTCATGTTCAAAGGTGACTCTTCCATAGAATACAGGTTTAGACATATTTGTTTCCCAATTCCCCCCCCCACCATTTTTGGTGAGTACCTTTTAATTTTTACACAATCTTGAGGAGGATAACATATGCTTGAAATGTAAGCTCATCCTTCGGATGAGTCCTTCAGAGTATTTTTAACAAACCCTAGGAAGGAGTGGTTCGGTCCCATATGGGTCTTTCGATGTTTGTTTAATGAGTTCAAAGAAAGAAAACTCAGGGGTTTTTCATGTTTAAAGAGTTTGAAAAACACTTAAAGAGAAATCTCTCAGTTCCTTTTTCATAATTTAGTCTGAAGAGACCGAAAAAGAGATAAACTACCACTCAACATATGTTTTCTTTAAATACTTTAACGAGCGTGAAAAGAACAAGATCGCTCGGAAATGTTTGCATGTTTAGAGAGTCTGAAAAGAGATTAAAGGGAACTCCAAGGGGTTCCTTTTTCGTATAACCTTTACGAGTCCAAAAAAGTGATACAATTTTACTCGGTTACATTCTCAGGGATTTATGAGCATGAGAAAGAACAAAGACTAAGCTCGGTAACTTATTCTCATGTATTTACGAGCATGAGAAAGAACAAAGACTAAGCTCATGATTGTTTTCATTTTTAAGCAAGCTTTAAAACAAAACAAAACTATGCTTGGGATAGATTTTATTTTTACACAAGCTTAAAACTAGCCAAAACTATGCTTGGACATGGTTTTATTTTTACACAAGCTTGAACCAGAGAAAACTATTCTTGAGGTAGGTGGTTTCATTTTTACACAAGATTGAACCATAGAAAACTATGCTTGGAATTCCCAACGCATAACACAGGGATGGTTGGTACTTAGCCCCCAACTTAAGAAACTAGCGGCTAAACTTCAGCATGAAGTCCAGAGGCTGGAAGCATTGCCCCCCGATCTTCATCTCATCCAACTACAAAGGAGAATGGAATTAAGCTTCAAACTAGATGAAGGACTTGACTCAAATGGAGAGGGGGAAGTTGTTTCATTTTTTAAGGAGCTTGACATAGAAAAAGAACTATGCTCATGAATCCAGGTTCAATCCCCATACCTCTGTTTAATTTTTTAACGCGCTTGACATAGAAACAAGAAATATGATCATAACCTCTTTTTCATTTTTTAATGAGGTTTCTACAGAGATGAGAAAACTATCCTCATAGCTGGTTTCATTTTTTAACGAGCTTGAAATCAAAAAACCATGCTCAAAGGTCTCTTCTTGATCACGATTTCCAAGAGGAAAGTGCTCTGGAAGGACACCATGTCAAGAGACAAAACTCGGTCATGCCTTCTAAGAGATCTTCAATTGACAGAAGAAACACACTCTGGAAGGAACACATGTCGAGGGTCGCGATAGGGGTAAGGAGGTCTTTCTCCAATAGCCCTACCGAAGAGATCACCATGTCAACTACCGGATCCAATTCATAAGAAATTGAGCATACAGTGAGAGACTCACCTGCATCGACAGTTGAAAGCACATGATACAACGCCACATAATTGACCTGTGGCAGGGGTGATATCGTCTGCATATACGAACCATTTAGGGAGGTAATCCATTTAGGACCGATGAATGAAAGTTTTTCAATATTCACAATTCTTCCATCGTGAGGGAAATATATAACACGAAAAAGAGTGGACATAATAGATTTCATGGCATAGACATAATCCCACCCAAGGAGTAAAGAAAAATCCAAGGGGTCTTGGACTACCATGACATCAATAAAGACAGTTTTCCCTCCCAAAGTTACAGGAAACTGAGGAAGGGTCCCTAAAGGTTGACTGGTTCTTCTGTTAAAAGCTAACATATTCTGTGTAATCGACACAAGCTGAGGACAACCCAAAGCCTGCCAAGCAATAGAGGAAAAAATACTAATGGACGCACCTTCATCTATCAGCATTTGAATAACATCCCGACCAAAAACCCGTGTTGTAATCTAGAAAGGAATGTGAGAGGGAAGATGTGGTCCAGTTAGCACACCCCAATTAAAAAGGATGGATTCGTTACTTGGGGGAGGTTCCCTAGGAGAAGGAAGAATGCCCCGCGACATAGTAGATTCTATATCAACGAGAAAAACATGGGCAGTATCGGGTTTACTCTCTAGCGGGAGAGTAGGATCGACTGATAATGATGTCAAATTGATCACTTGGGTTTCACTCTCTGGAAGGAGAGTGGGATCGACGGGTGGGAAGGAATCGACCGCTTGGGTTTGACTCTCGAACGGGAGAGTGAGATCGACCAAAGAGGAAATTGGATCGACCACTTGGTTTTCAATCTCTGGTGGGAGAGTGGGATTGATCGGGGATGGGAGCAGATGAACCACTTTGTCAACTGCTTCAACTAAGGACGTGACCAGATTGACAACATGATCAACCAGATTGACCAACAAAGGGACCAGATTAATCATTACATCAACTATAGGTGGGTTGAGAGTAAGCTTGCAATAAGCGGCCGGAAGGTGAGGCTGTGAAACAGTCATGTCTTCCAGTAATTTTGAGGCTTTGTCCATATGAGGGAAAAGGTGAGTTTGATGACTCCCTCCCCATAACCTACAAGGAAACTTGACTCTACTTTTCTTCTTCCCAAGGGTATTTTGACTAGTTGACGAGAGGTCGTCAACATGTTGTTCATAGGCTGACGACATGGGTTGGTGAGGTTGTGTAGACCATACTTCTATAACCTTGGATAGACCAGGGAAATCCTTAAGAAGATGGATACCCTTACAGATCCTTCAAGGGTACCTGGGTTTACGGGTTATTTGGGTGATCTCGACATCATCAACACTCCCAACACGATCAACAGTAATTGGTTTCTTTCCAACACATCCAAGAGTGACTGGAATTTTGGATCCTTGTTTATTTTTCTTCTTCTTATTCTTCCTTTTATTCTTCTTCTTATCCACTGAGTTACTAGCTTTAGAGATTTCACTCGATGAAGAAGATGAAATGGAAGAAGACCTTGCAAGTAGAGAAGGTGAAGAAGATCTTATTAGTGAAGAATGCGAAGGATCAACATGAGGTTGATGTTCTTGGGGGGAAGTGCTTACAATAGAAGTACTAGTTGCAGTTGAGATTACCTGAATGGAGGATAACCACACTGACAATCCAATTGTGAGACCTGGAAGGTGCAAAGTAGCGATGTGAGGAGGACCAATGTTTCCGTAAGAAGGAAAAACAAAAGCTTCCTTCATTGGTCGTTCCGGGAACTAACGCCATTAAAAAAAAAAGTCCAACCTAGAGTCCACTAGGGAAAACAAACAACACACGCTAAAATTATAGTAAGAAAGCAAGAAAACAAAATCTTCTCACAATGAGCACACTAGTTGGTGATGAAATCCAATGTCGCAGGAAAAAATTAAGAAGGGGATGAGACAGAGCGGGTGGAAAAGTTACATTGACGACCTGCTTAACGGACTTACACCCTGGTGCAAGCTCCCACACATAATTGTGGGTATACCCTCCAAGGAGCCCGAGTGAGTTTGGCCAATGTCGATTCCAGGTACCGTGAAGACTTGCCCCTCCATAGTCACCTCGTGTAAAGAACCTAAAGAGAAAGTCCACTAAGGTTACCAACTGCTACAATGATTCTTGGGGAAACAGTCGACAGTCCGATCCACGCATAAAGGCAGGGTATCTAGCCCAAAATGAACTTTAAAGGCTTCCACTCATCATTGTGGGTATACCTTCAAGCGACCCCCATAATATGCACAAACTCTACACCAAAACCAACAAATCAGGGTGAGTAACTCTGTCAGTCTCAATGCGACCTCGTGATTGACCCTTGTGTTAGAAGG
>JASDQU010504957.1:58345-75014 GCA_032191745.1 Picea mariana | reverse complement strand
AAAATGTAAGGAGAAAATAGAGTAGCTTTTATTTAAATCAAAGTGTTGGGCAAAAAAAAAAAAAAACTTGTCATGCATGTTTAACCATGGGTCAAAGAGCGTCTTAAATTCTTGTAGAAAGAGGTTGAATTCATATATCAATAGTTGTACAGGAAAATGAGTCAATTTAAAAAATAAAATAAAAAACAATATTAGACATTGGAAAACATCATTCAAAAACCTCAAATATTCTAGATTTAGATAAACTGGGTTACAAAATACAATTGAGATTATTTCCCAAAATAGTTGTCTTGAAATAGTTCAACACATATTCTCTGAAATTTAAATGCATTTTCCATAATCACTGCGATTGGGGCTCCCACAGACAAAAAACCCATATATGTACAAGAATCAATCCTGTAGACAACCTTTTATAGATTTCAACTTGATCATCAAATGCTTGCCTGGTTAAAAACAACGAGTTGAATATCAATTTCGGGTCTTGGAATTCATTGGTGCTACCAACTAGATCTATCCGATCTTCTTGAATAGTTTGTCTCTTCTAGATATGGCTTGCCTGCATTAGCATTTTATTCAACATTCCATGCTTTGCTAAGTCTTAATTTCCCTCTATCATAGAAAACTTGGGGTTTATGGTGCCTTCCTTGTAATGTTCCTGGTCGTCGACATCTGAGACAACTTAGAGATGTGATTTAGGCCCAATTCAAAGATGAGGGAGGTGTTTTATGTGACGTCAGCTTTGGGGGAAAAAATCTTGTTAGCCAACAAAAGATGAGACAAAAAAATTCAAGTATCTTGTGACTGATATTCTCCCTGTATTTGATCCTCTGTTTGATTGAAAGGCCTACTTGAAGATTTGTATGTTGAATTTCCTTGTTTTATTGCTGTAAATTGGAAGGGACGTTCAAGTCACCTACAAAATGATCCTCTGTTGAAGTATATAGATTCTTCCAACAACACATATTTGGCAAGTGTATCAAACGCTGCAAATCACACCAGAATATATATTTCATCATAGGGGTGGCAGACATCATGGCTCACAAAATGGTCTAGAATATTCATAAGTGACACCAAATATTACTCCATGCCTGAATATACTCAGAAGGAAATTATAAATTTGGATCCTCACGAAGTTGAGAAACTATATGCGTGGTTGAATCAACATTCTAAAATTATAGAACCTTTTATGTCAAAGTTGTAACAGACTTGACAAACAACCAATTTCTATCTCAAAGTTTGTTGAGCGAACTCTGGATGTAGTAACATAATCAACATACAATCAAATTTCGATCACTACTGGTACTAATGTCAAGTTTAACAATTTGTGACCCTAGGATCTAGGTAGCTTCGGCTTCAAGAATCTATGCTGGCGGTGACTCCAGGCTCCAGATAGCTTCAGCTCTAGACATCGACACTTATGGTGGAAATGGGAACAGTGCCATTGATTGTAGGGCGGTAATGCGATGAACAAGCAGGCCTGTCATTGTCAAATCACTTAGAATGCAGGATTGTCAGACCTGCAAAGAGCATCGACTTTAGTGTTGTTTTTTCACGACAATTACAATGTTGTTGTGAGTCCATACATATTTGGAGGTTGGGTGTCATATGCGATGATGACCTCGACATTAGGTACATGTAAGAAATATATTATCTGACATTGCAGTGTTAATGCAATTGCCATAGTCGACGACGGGTCGATTGCATTGGCACAAGCAATATTATTTGTGTAATTAATTAACATCCTTGAAGGACGTGAATCCCCAAAAATGCCTAAAACTTTTCGAACAACCATGTGTTAAAAAAATACATTGTTTATATTTAAAAAAATAAGAAATTGTATTTTCTATGTCTAACATTAGGTTTCACACATAAACCTTTTTAAGTTAACCAAAATTAATATATAGTCAACTCATATCCCTGGAAGCAATCAAATTCCCTAGAGCTAGTTTATTTCCAACATGTTGGTTGGTATATAAGGATCCACTGCCAGGAAAAAGAAAGAAGATAACAATAAAAGAACCTGTGCAAATGCAAGATGGTGATGGAAGCACTCTATGACTAGGAAGGCACTCTGTGATTATCGATCTGTGATCCCGATGAACAACTCGAGAGGCACTTGCAGTGAGGCCATGGAGATTTATTTGAACTAGACAAGGAAATACTTCAAGCATAGAGCAACTTTCGTTCTTTTTTCGAATATCGGATCTACTGCAACAGAAGAAATACATTCTCCTTATTCAAAGAACGAGAAACAACAGGAAGATTGATATTCGGTGGAAACAAATCTAGAATATCCTACTACATCAAGGTCTCCTATAAAGAATGAAACAAAATGATTACATGAAGGTGGTAGTAAAAGGTGATCTTCATAAACCAAATCATTACCTGAACACATCAAAATTCTTGCAAAAGGTGGTATTATAAAGTAATCTTAAGAAAGTGTTGCAAAGTCCATAATCCGGAATTCCTTCCCATTAAATTTTCCCAGTTACATGTCGATGCAGGAATATGAAACTTTTGAGAGCCTCGTTCCCTAGTTATATACCCAACTTCAACTACCAAGAGAATATTCTTGCAAAGAGCAGCAAGCTCTTAGACCCATATGCAATCATATGCATAGGAATAGTGAAAGAAATGTGAAGTACCGATAGAAAGTTGATTGTATGTGGAGTCTGTTACTACATCCAGAGGTAGGTGAACAAACTTTGACAAAGAATCTAACTTTTTGTCAAGTATGTTACCACTCAAAAAACTTTGAAATAAAAACTTCTGCAATTTTAGGATGTCGATTCAACCACCCATACAGTTTCTCACATTCGTGAGGATCCAAATTTATACTTTCCTTCTGAGTATATTCACACATGGAGTAATATTTGGTGTCATTTATGAATATTCCAGACCATTTTGCAAGCCACGATATGTGTGACTCCTATGGCGAAAGATAAATTCTTGTGTGGTCTACATGATTTGATACACTTGTCAAATTTGTGTTGTTGGAAGAAGATATATACTTCAACAAAGGAGCATTTTGCAGGTGACTTGAAAGTCCCTTCTGTAAATTATAACCTTGTACAATATCTACTACAAACAAATATTCAGTAAGGGAACATAAAAGATAGAATGGAAAATACAAACATTACACAAAGAGTTTTCCCTTGGAAACCCAAACTGGGAAAACCAACATATTCTATATTATTCATCTTGTTACAATGTTTACAATACAAAATACATATAGGAGCCATCGACATCTAAAACCCTAACCCAATGACCTGGATTAGTCCAAAACCCTAATTCCTTAACCGGAAATAGAAAACCATTGGAAAGGAAACCAGGTGCCAAAAGACCACCTAAATAAAATACGGTCCCGATGCATAATTGTTTTTTTCGAGGGCACTGCCCTCGAAACCCCGCGCGGGGGGATCTTCCCCCCTCTAACCCCCATGCGTGCAATACAGAGAGAATACCAATCATAAGATACTTAAATTTTTTGTGTTTGAGTTTCTGTTGGCTAACAAATTTTTTTTTGCTCAAAGATGACATCACATAAAACCATTCCCTTGTATTTCAATTGGGCCTGAGTGGCATCTCTAAGTTGTCTTACATGTGGATGACCAGGAACATTACAACGAAGGCACCTTAAAGCCCAAGTTTTCAATGATAGAGGGAAATGGGAATAAGTGTTTAAAATGAACGCTTGAGGATGATAATATAATATTCCGTAAATATTGGTTTAATTCATTTTAATGGCATATGTCCTTGATCGTTTCACCTATTAATGCCAATATTTTCGAATATGTGTGCTGAATAGTCACTAATAACATATGAGTTAACATTTCCATATGCAAGCATATTCTCATATATGGCAACTTGTAATATATGCATAGTATTAAAGAGGAACATGGCGTCAATACCTTTGTGGATGATAGTGGGGTAGTACAATATTGCACTCTTACTATGATGATGCCTTAAAAAAACTAAAATAACCAACATTTTTTTCCAATTCAAGATGGACGCAAAAAAATCATCAGATCCCATAATATTCGCCAGTTAATGCATTTTAATGGGAGATGTCCTTGATCTTTCCGCTTATTAATGCCAATATTTCCAAACTTGTCTGGTGAGTTGTCACTAGTAAAAGCATAATTAATGTACATTAGGAAGGGTGGAAGGTGGCGGGGATGGAGGGGAGAGAAAATTTCTTTTAAACTTTTGTGAACCCGGGAGTCTGTGAACCTGCGAAACTTTGAAGACTCGACTAAGTATGGAAAGATGGGTTAGTCATACAAATTCATCGTAGGTAGAGTCAGGCTTGCGAGTTCGAGGAGTCCCGTGTCTAATTGTAGATCACCGAAGTTTTGGGTGCAATATGTATACCCCGAACACGGGGCACCATAGTTCAATAGCGCCTATCTGCGAACCCTTGTTCATAAAATTGGATAAGTATGAAAATGAACGACGGTCGGTCGGACTCGTGATGTGAAGATGTAGATGGAGATCAGGATTTTTCAGTTTTCCACCCCAGGAACCTGTGAGCATAGAAACACAACTAAGTATAGAACGAGAATTGCATAATAGAGGATAAATGGGTAAGTACAGAAGATTAAAAATAAAGGGAGATAAGAACTTCACCCCTCACACAACAACACTTACTCTCATAATTATGAAGCCATAGAAACACATTAACTATGGGAAAAAAATTCTCAAATATGAAATATAGTTGGAGCTCGACAAACTCTGGTTCAAGTCAAAAGAGACGTTGTTTATATCTATTGCAATTTTTTTCATATTATTTTATCTTAATAGTATTTTTGGTTGCCCAACTGTAAAACCATGTTCCAATTTGCGTTTCTTAAGTGGAGATGTGTTTGTGAAGACAAATTTCCTTGAACCACAGTCTAGGGGCAGGGAAAGTGCAACGTCGACTGTTTGTTGAGTAGAGATTTGTTGAAGAATAAGAAATGTATTTCCAAGTGCACGTATCGTTTGCATAGTATCAATATGATTTATTTCATTTTCTTCGCGTATTCTTCTGAATGCACTTGTCATAAATTTGTCGACTTTGCCATGTCACTATGGTTGTGACAGAGGTGGGATCTCTGGAAAACAACGACCTCAAGAAAAAAACCAAGACAATGTCAGACTCTTGTTTCTTTGGTCGTAGTAGTCGCATACGAAAATTTTTTTGCAAGAGGATTTTGGCTCAGACATTCCCAGTATTAAAAATTCTTACTTGCAAAGTGGAAATAGTAAACAAAAACCAATGAACATGAATGAAAACATGACATTGAGACTCATCGATGAATGGGAAAGGACAGAAGTGTAGCCCCTGGCCTGCAAAATGAAACAACATGTCCAACTACGAATGTAGGACCCCAACCCTTCAAATTTGAAGAAAACAAGAGAAAGTAACATAAAACAAACCAGTGAACAAGTACAAAGAGGCCCTAACTGCACCTGCAGGACCTCAACTCTGCAAAGTTGAATCAAACAACAATAAGCAATGTCTAGCGATCCAATGAGCAAGAATCAATCAGACAACCAGGAATGTCAGTGAAGAACACTATTTCCCAAATTCATTGCAAACAAGATTGTATAAAAAAATCAGAGGAATATATTGTAACACACCTGTTAAGAAAACATTTTAGGCTGTGAGGCCTACTAGGTAAACATTTAAGATTGTGAGAACTGTGCGAAGGCCTCCCACTGTGTAAACATTTAAGAAAGTTGCAGTTTGCATAGTTGGCATTCTGCATCTGCAATCGGAACTTCACTTCTGTCGCTCCCCATTCACGGGTAAGTTTCACTGCCATGGTTGCATCCTTATTCGTTGTTGTTTTTTTTTTTTTTTTCTAGTTTGCAAGTAAGAATTTTCAATACTGGGAGCGATCAAAATCCTCTTCCAGAACATATTTGTATGTGACTACTCAGAACCCACCTCCATCACACCTAGTGACATATAAAAAATGAAGTCAAATTTTCTCCTCACATACGAAGATGTTCTGCAAGAGTATTTTGACTCAGGCATCTCCAGTATTTAAAATTTTCACTTGCAAACTGGAAATAGCAAACAACAAACAACGAATATGAATGTAAACCTAGCAACGAAACCCACCTGTCAATGGGGAATGACAGAAGCATAGTTCCAATTGCGGTTGCAAAATCCCAATCGTGCATACTGCAACAACAACAATAGGTAAACATGAGCAACAACAATAGGAAAACAAGAAACCAGTTAACAAGAAATGAGCAAGAATTAACCAGTGAACCAGTAATTTCATTGAAGAACAATATTTCCCATATTCACTGTAGACAAAATTGTAAAAATAAATAAAAATAAATAATCAGACGAAAATGTATTGTAATAGGCCTGTTAAGCAATGCAAGAATGCAATTGCATCACTGAGACCTGTTGGTGAATGGGGAAGGAAATAAGCGTAGCCCCTGGCTTGCAAACTGCAACAATAGGTCCAACTGCAGATGCAGGACCCCAATCTTGCAAAGTTGAAGCAAACAAGAGAAAAAAACAAACAAGAAACCAATCAATAAGCACCAAAAGGCCCAACTGCAACTGCATGACCTCAACTCTGCAAAGTTGAATCAAGCAACAATAAGCAACATCCAACAAACCAACAAGCAAGCATCAACCAGGAATGTCGATGAAGAACAATATTGGCCAAATTCACTACACACAAGATTGTATCAAAAAATCAGAGGAAAATGTATCATAACACACTTGTTAAGCAAACATTTTAGGCTGTGAGGCCTATCAGGTAAACATTTAAGGATGTGAGGACCTTCCAAAGGCCTCCAACTGTGTAAACAATTAAGAAAGTTGCAGTTTGCAAGGTTGGTATTTTTCAATACTGGGAGCGATCAAAATCCTCTTGCAACCCATCTTTGTATGTGACTACTACGACCAAAGAAACAATACTGTAATTCTATCTTCATCTTGTTCTTGATCACCAATTTTCGACACAGAACCCACCTCCATCGCAACCACAGTGACATATAAGACAAGGAAATTGTATTTTCTCCTCACATACAAAGATGTTCTGCAAGAGGATTTTGACTCAGGCCTCTCCGGTATTGAAATTTCTCAGTTGCAAATTGGAAATAACAAACAACAAACAACGAATAGGAAACTAAACATGGCACCAAAAACCACCTGTCAATGGGGAACAACAGAAGCGTAGTTCCAATCGTGGTTGTAGAATCCCATGCGTGCAAACTACAACAAGACCAACAAGAAAACAAGAGCAACAACAACAGACAAACAAGAAACCAGTGAACAAGCAATGGTCAAGCATCAACTAGTGAACCGGTAATGTCGTTGAAGAACAATATTGCCCATATGCACTGCAGAGAATGTTGCATAAAAAAATTTGGAGGAAAATGTATTGTAACAGGCCTGTTAAGTAAACATTTAAGGATGTGAGGCATGCTAGGTAAAAATTTAAGTCTTTTAGGACCGTCGAAGGGCCTCACGCTGTGTAAACATTTAAGAAAGAATGCAATGTGGCAGGTTTGTTATGTATGCAAAATAATTATTATATTATTTTATAATAATATAAAGTAATAATAACAATAAAAAAAATAGTAACAATAGTTCGAACAATAGAGCCTATGCAAAAATAAATTTAGTCAAAGGACAAACTAATATGAAGTCAACTAATAAAAAACTGACTCTCAATGTTCAAAACTTTGGATATCTAAACATTTCAAAAAAATAGTAAACATTCAGAAAGACTGTAGATGATCAAAAACTTTGCATATGCTAACATATAAAACATTGGGAATAGAGAAGCTAGTAGTAAGACCTCCAATCTGTTATCCAATTAGATCATGACATATATGGTATTTTTTATTATATACAAATCAATGTTTTTAGTTCTCTAGTTCCAACAATATAGATTATGCAAATATTTTTAGTCAAAGGACAAACTGATATAAAATCAACTAATTATCGATCATTATAGTCCCTCTACACCTTCGGTAGGGACTAATAAGAGGTTTCACATTTAACTTATAATCATTTAACTAATTTTCAAGGTTTTAAACTAATTAATAATATATAAGTAATTAAATTAAAAAAAGTGAATTAATAAATAGAAAAAACTTATTTTTTTTTTAAATATTTTTTTAAAACAAAAATTATTTATAATTTATTTTTAAATTTTTTGTTTATTTAGATTATTTAAAAAAAATTCATTATAATTTTATAAAAAAAAAATATTTTTATTAAAAAAAAAGAATTTATTCACTTATTAATTTACTACTATTAATATCTCAATAACAAAACCCATTAAAATTTTCATATCACCATTTCTAAGTTTTAATTCTTCCATAAGTAAGAAAACAAGGATTAAAGTAAAGATGTGGTTATGTTTATGTCATGTTTCATGTTTCAGTGGTTGGTAATTATTGTTTTTAGTATTGTTTTTTTCAACTGCCATTATAGCCCAAGGGTATATACCAAACACTTGTGACTTAGCGAGGGCCGATGAGTCTTGAATCCCATCAGAGTGGACCTCTATCCCAAGGGGTGTTTACCTTTCTAGCCTTATCACAATGGGCCAAAATGTCGACTTTGAGGGAATTGAACCTGGGTGGGGAGGATAAAAAACATGCTACCCAACCACCCGAGCTATGAACCCGAGACCTTAAAATTTGAAGGACATGGGGGTGGGTTTTGATCCACTTATGTGTGCATTGGTCACAATACTATTTAATATACTATCTCTCGGTGCAACCACATGTTCGACCACTACCTCAAGGTGCCCCATAGCTTCAGGATAGGCCTTCATGGAAATTGAACCTTTCTCAATAATGAAAAAATCCTCACTTTTCAATGTTGCAATAGGTTGCAACTAAATAAAATTTGAAGTAACGTAAAAAAATAGTATCAAAGACATAATAAAAGTGGAAAACTCACTAAAACATCAAGAAAAATTTAGGTGTCACAATGCTTTCCATCCTTTTTTGTCCACCTTAGACATAGTACGGCTTATGGCAATTCATTCGTAAGACAAAAGTATTACTATTAAATCATCAAGTTTTAATTAAACATGTTAATTAATCTGATATCCACCATTGTAATGCCCACCTTAGACATAATATTTTTTATTTCAATATTTCTTTCTTGGATATCATTGTAATTCCCACCTTATACATAATATGTATTATTATACCTACCGCTAGGCATGGTATATAGCATTCAGTTCACCGTTGAATGCATATTAGTTTGATAGTTGATCTAAAAATTTTGAAACTTTTCCATAGTTTCACATTACTCTTCAGATTTTATTATTTTTTTCAAATATCTAAATCCATTTATTTTTCATACCATTGGTTGATTCAATTGGACTCTTATTACAGAGTGAGTGGCGACCTCCTAGGAATTAACAAAGTTTTTCATGCCATATATTTATTTACCTTCCCTTGCAATGGCATTTGGAACCATTTTTTAAACACCTCATTGAAATCCCCTAACATAGAATTAAATACTTCACATCAAATTAATTACAATTTTGTTGTGCTGACACTTGGCACATCTCGAAAAATGAACCTGTGTTGGCAATTTATTATACCTGCATAGCTGCAAGTATACACTGCCATGCAACTCTAGTTTCAATATTTCTTGCTGGGAAGTGGGTATGAGTTAACTACATATACCATCTTTTTCATTATCTTGTAATGCCCACCTTAGACATAATATGTCTGATTTCAATATTTCTTTCTTGGAAGTGAGTATGAGTTAATTATATATACCGTCTTTTTCATTATCTTTGGACCATTATAGGATTGTATTACACTTATGGTGCATTTAATATGGTTCTTGTTTTGACATTTTCAATGGCCAAATTCATTAATGGAAACTTGTTACATTCTCTTTATGTTATTACAAGATTGTATTAAGCTTATACTTTTGGTGCAATGGCCAAATCTCTTAAGGAAATGTGTTACATCAATATGGTTCTTGTTTTGACATTTTCAATGGCTAAATTCATTAATTGAAACTTGTTACATTCTCTTTATGTTATTACAATATTGTATTACGCTTATACTTTTATGCAATGGCCAAATCCCTCAAGGAAATGTGTTACATCAATGCTATTATTTAACATAAACAATTTTTTTGGAAATTGTAGTACCTCTCGGAAGTCAAATTCATTTTTTTGCTTTGGATGTAGACTTTAGTGACTAATGATAATTTTCATTTAACTTTATCTTTTTTCCATAAAGTTAATAGTAAGAAGACAATTAAGTTAGTGTGGAAATCCATCAAATTACATACAATTCTATAAATAATATTACTTGGGTCTCATCTTAGTCTGTATGTGTTACTTTTCAGGTGATATTCATCATCATCGCCTATATTATCAATTTTGTATACTCCATGTATTGATATTATTCTATAATTCTTTGATGGTTGATGATGTTCGAAAACATTGTATTCCAACAAAGATGAACACCTTCAACAACCACTCACGTAACTAGATCAAAGATTAACACACTAATGCTTTTACGTGGTAAAACCACTGCGGGAAAACATCCACGGCCCAACCAATGTGTCCACTTGAGACAATTTATTAATGCAAAAGAAAATATATTACAATGAGTTTCTCATAATTGATCATCAACAAATGACCCTCCATGCTCTTTAAATAGAGATCATGGACCAGTCGTGCGTTAAGCCACAGATCAATGTAGCCATTAAGATCGAGGAGAATATGAGCCATCATATCACTCTATGTAGATAACATATTGTGAATGTCATATTACAAATTCATGCTAAATAAACACACTTTAACCTAATGACACATTAGACCAAGTTAATCTTAACTAACTCCTAAGTGTATAAATATCTTAACATCCCCTCTTAAGAACAAATTGGGATAGGATTGAAGGATTTACAAAGGTGATACAATAGGAGAAGGAAGAAGACATTAGATTGTATCTCCTCTTAACGACAACTTCTTAAACTCCTAACATAGATCGAAGTTTGGAAAACTTCGCTTCTGTGAGAGACTTTGTGAATATGTCCACAACTTGATTTTTTGTAGGGTAAAAGAGCACTTTAGTAACTCGATCATGAATGTAATTTCTGATGAAGTTCATGTGTATATCGATGTGTTTGTTGTGTTGATGTTGAACTAGATCTTTGGCGAGCTTGATGGAACTCTAATTATCACACTAGAGGGTGGTCGGATGTTGCTGCTTGAATTAAAACTCTTAAAAGATCGATCGAAGCCATAAGGATTCTTATTATATGGATTTATAAATGGAATGAAATGAAATATAGATTTATAAAAAAAACACATAGATACAATGAAACTTGACTTCTATTAATAAACAAAATGTGTTGAATTGTAAAAATGTACAATGAAACAAACTTGCATGAATGGTGGTAGCTTATCTCTGAGAAGAGATGTGACGACTACGTGCATTCACTAGAGAGAATTAAAATGAGGCCGAAAGGATTTTTAATCATAAAGAAGCAATGAGAAAACCCTAAAAATCCAAACATCTAACCCTAGGAGATGAAATGCCAAAAAAATTGTGGGCCCCGATGGGATTAGTTGGTATGCCAACTTTACGAGATCATAAATTTTGCATTCGATCTCCATTTGGAACGCTTTATATCCCATTGGAAAGGTCTAGTCGAGAAGTACACATTCCGGTCGGACCAAACTATGCCTTTAGCTATCGTATGGGCACTGTCACACCCAAAAAGAACTGTTTAAGGCCTCAAAATGGACCAGAAGTCTAGAACCCAAAAAAGTGTAGAAAAACCACCAAAATGGAAAACTGTGCTTTGATCCAGTGGAATAGGTGGGTGGACACTAATATCCACCTAGATAAATCCTTTTCCCTTAGGAAATAATGGTCTCCATTTCATTGAGTTACCACATCAGATGGGGAAACATTTGTTGAACTTGGTCCCGGGTGAGCCACTTGCCTTGGTGTAGGAGTTTCCCTGCTTTGACAACTCGATAAAGTTGGATCCTCTATTGGAGAGTTCCCTTAACCTATGTGTCCATGATGTGATCAATGGTTACCTATTCCATGCAGTAAGGGTTGAGCTTTGTCGGTTTCAACTGCTCTTTTATCTCTGATGTGTCCAATTATGGTGGAAAGTATGGACGAAGGAGGTCCATATTGAACACTAGGTGTAAGACAAGGAAGGGGGGAATACTTAGCTCAAAATAATTGTCACCCACAACTTTGGTGATTGTGTAAGGCCTGTAACAAAGTGGAGGAAGCTTTTGATGGGGTCTTGTAAGGAGCTCCTTCTGCAAATGCAACCAAACCTTGTCTCCCACCTGAAACTTGTGTGGGACCAGATGTTGATCGTGGTGTTGCTTTTAATTAGAATTATATTTATGAAAAAGATCATGGACCTATTGGTAAATGTGCCAATTCCATTCAATAAACTTGGTGTCTTTTTCGACCTCAGATTGAACATGGGAATATTTTGTCTACGTGGTCGCAAGGGGCAGTGCGACGAGACCTAATGGTTGAAATCTAGGCCCACCTAAAAGAGGTTGTGGTCGGTTGAGCTATGGAGAGCTATTTTATAACTATGTTGAACATAGGGAAGACTCTCATCCCATGTGCATTGATGATTGGATTTGTACATGCACAATATATGCATGATCATCTTGTTGACAACCTCTGTCTGGCCATCAATTTGGGGATGGAAGGTAGTGGATTTGTTGAGCTTGGTATCCAATAGTGACCAGAGGCTCGGAAAAAATGTACTTAGGAACATTGTGTCTCAATATGAGATGATGATCTGTGGTATCCAAAAATGTACCCACACCTGTTTGAAGAAGAGCTTGGTAGTGGCCTCTGCTATGATACTCTTCTCGTAGGTTGTTATAATGGCCATCTTAGAAAATCAATCAACCACCACAAAAGCAAAGTCATTACCCTACTTGGTTGAAGGAAGGGAATACATGTAGTCCATATAGATGGATTCCCATGGCCTCTTGAGAGTAGGGAGAGGGTTCTACAATCCTTTCTTTTAATGGTCGATTTGGAAATAACACAGGCATTGTAAGGCTGTATGTGCTTGCAAACTTTTTGTCAAAGTTTCGGCCAATATAAATACTTCTACAACATGACCACTATATTTTCCACACCAAAGTGTCCTACCATTTGATTGTAGTGATATTCCCAAATAAACTTCACCTGCTCACTTGAAGGAACATAGATATGGCTTAGATGGCATAATAGTCCATCCTGAAGATGAAATTCAATGACAGGCATGTCTGCGCCTAACATCTAGTAAGTGGTAGTGAAGTCAGGATCACTCTTGTAGAGTTGGGGCCACCCTGAGGCCTCACGTCCGCAAGAGTGGAGCAATGTGGTTAATGCTACAACTGGGGGTCGATTGAGGCAATTAGTGACGTGATTGGTGCTCCCTATCTTATATTTGATGTTGATATGAAATTGATGGAATTATGTGGACCACTTTTGATGGCGGTCGTTTTGTAATTTTCCTTTTGTATGCCTGAACTATAGAGACTTGTGATCAATGTGGATGACTGTATCCTTCCCAAGAATGTAATGTTTCCATTGGAGACAATATTGTACAATCAAATACATTTATTTGTCATAAGTGGGGTACTTACAAACTACATCTGATAGTGTCTCACTATGATAGGCCATTGGATGACTATGCTGAGTGAGAAATAAACCCACAACATAATCAAAATCATCTGTCTCAATCTCAAAATGTTGTTTCATATCGGGTAATGAGAGCACCAGGGACAAGCACAAGTGATGTTTCAGATCATCGAATGCTTTCTGTTGCAACTGTCCCCACACAAACTTTTCTTTATCACCATCCTTAGACATTTGTGAACTCTGGCATTGTTTGTTCCCTTTCTTGCCATAGCATGTTCCATTTTGTCTTGGTCATCGTAGCTTACAATAGGGTAATATTGTTCCTTAATATCATCCCTGAAAGAACCCCAAGTGGGTATGAATACAAACAATGTGGATTCCTCTGTGGCCTTTTTCTCACAGTAAGTATCCCACTAATCCTTGACATGGGGGTCAACCTTAAGGAGCACAAATGTGATCTTTTCCCTATCGGAAATATTATGGACATAAAAATATCCTTCGAGTAGATTCAACCATTTATCTAGGGAACCTGCATCTATATGACCTTCAAATACAGGGATATCAAAACTAACTTGTACCTTGAAGTGTGTAGTGAATCCAAAGTGGATGCTTGATGAAGATGCATCAAATATTGGTAGTCATTAAAGGATTTGGGAAAAATTAGCCATCATCTCATTCCTTTTTCATGCGAGGGATTCCTCGAGCAACAATTTAATATGATCTCTTGCTCCATCCTCTCTCTTTTCTTCTGCTATGAGAGGTTGTCGGAGTCAGTGAGGTTGGTCCTACAAAGGCTCAAATAGTTCAATTCCCAACTCCTTATACTTTGACCTCATTGGGGACATGCACATAGAAATAGATAAAGAGAAGATCACTCTAATACCATTGATCTAAATTTATAAATGGAACAAAATGAAATACAAGGTTATAACAAAAACAAAGAGGTACAGTGAAACTTGACGTCTATTAATAAATGAAATGTGCCGAATTGTAAAAATGCAGAAAGAAACAAACTCGTTCAAATAGTGGTATATTATCTTTGAGAGGAGGTGTGACAGATATGTGCATTCGCTAGAGCGCATTACAATGAGGCCAAAAGGCATTTTTATCATAAAGAAACAACGAGGAAACCCTAAACATCTAAAAACCTAACCCTAGGAGACAAAATGCCAAAAGGCTTGTGGGCCCCGATGGGGTTAGTTGGTATTCCAACTTCTTGGGGTCATAAATTTTTCATATGATCTCCGTTTGGTGTGCTTGAGGTCTCAAAATGGCCCCATAAGTCCAAGACCTGAAAAAGTGTAGAAAACCTGTCAAAATGGAAAATTGTTCTTTGAGCCAGTGGAATAGGTGGGTGGCCATTGATATCCACCTAGATCATATTGAATTGCATTAACCACTACTCGATACTCTACTTCTGATGAAGAAAGAGAAATATCCTATTGTTTCTTACAATCCCAAGTGACAGGTCCAAAACCAAGGTTGAAAACATAACTTGAAGTAAACTTTTGATCATTAGGGTCACTGACCCAATATGAATTAGTGAAACCAACCAACAAAGGAGTCCCCCTTGAACTCTAATGTATCCCAAAATGAAATATACCTCAAACATACCAATGTATCCTTTTAGATTCTTTCCAATGGATTTCAACAAGACCAACAACAAAAGAAATATCAGGATGAGTACAAGTCAAATATAAGAGGCTACCAACTAATTGATGGTATAAAGTGGAATCAAGTTTGGGAGAAGTAAAAGTGGCATAAAGTTTGACTCCAGAATGGAAGGGAGAAGGGGATGGTTTAGAATAATCCATGTGAAAGTGGTGAAGAAGGTCACAAGCATACATAGAATGGGAAAGAAATATTCCTTCATTGGTTTGCAATGTTTGGAGGCAAACGAAATAATGCAAATAACCCAATTTAGTCATTTCAAATTTATTTTTAAGGATAAATTTCACATGATTTAAGTGTTCAGGGTCACTAATAGTGAGGATTGTTGGATTACTAAGAGGGGGGTGAATCAGTAATAGAGCAATTTAATCCTTTTTAACCATATAATCCAAGTGTTATATCAATGTATCATTATCATCCAATAACAGTAGAGTAAATAAGCAATGAAAAAATGAACAATCATACACATACACAATACACCAGTGTTTTACGTGGAAACCCAAAGCGGGAGAAAACCACAGAATGATTTTTCTTATATGTCTTGAAGAATTACATTCATTGGAAGCACCAACTTCCTTTGTTTTCCAGCTGCAACTGGAAGGAGGCTCCAACCCCCTAGTTTCTTAGGCTACAACCTAAGGGAAGCTCCAACTCCCCAATTCTATGGCTACAACTAGAAGGAGGCTACAACCCCTATGTTCTCCGGCTACAACTAGAAGGTGGCTACAACCACCTGTCCTTGACTTGTCCAACTGCCTTGACATATAATTAGAATGATGGAACCACTGTCACACTATCACTATGAGATATAATTTTGTAAACCTGTACCAATCAACCTGCATCAAATAACTTGTACCAATAACTTGAACCATGCATCAACCATGCATCAACCTGTACCTTAACCTGTAATCAACCTGCACCATAAACAAGTGCATCAAACATGCACCAACCTGTACCAAACAGCCCATAATCAACCTGTACCATAAACAAGTGCATCAACCATGCACCAACCTGTACCTAAACCTGTACCATGAGAAAGTGAATCAACCATGCACCAAACCTGTATAAATAACCTATCATAACAACCTATCAAAACAACTTGTTCAAACAACCTATCACAACAGCCTATCCAATCAATATTATCAACCAAATCATATCTACTCACCAAGATCAATTACCAATACAACTCTCAAAGATGTGCATCAACTAATCACAACACAACAACTCATAATCATCACCAAGATCAATATATGCTTCTAATAATACAAGTATGCTACATCATCCATAAACCATGTGTCAACAATACTACTAAAACGTGCCTCCAACCATGTACCAAGTATGTACCAATCATGTATCAACTACTCAT
>JASDQU010504957.1:43131-57924 GCA_032191745.1 Picea mariana | reverse complement strand
AAATTGGGTTACAAAATACAATTGAGATTATTTCCCAAAATAGTTGTCTTGAAATAGTTTAACACATATTCTCTGAAATTTAAATGCATTTTCCATAATGACTGCGATTGGGGCTCCCGCGGACAAAAAACACAAATATGTACAAGAATCAATCCTGTAGACAACCTTTTATAGATTTCAACTTGATCATCAAATGCTTGCCTTGTTAAAAACAATGAGTTGAATATCAATTTTGGGTCTTGGAATTCATTGGTGCTACCAACTAGATCTATCCGATCTTCTTGAATAGTTTGTCTCTTCTAGATATGGCCTTCCTGCATTAGCATTTTATTCAACATTCCATACTTTTCTAAGTCTTAATTTCCCTCTATCATAAAAAACTTGGGGTTTAAGGTGCCTTCCTTGTAATGTTCCTGGTCATTGACATCTGAGACAACTTAGAGATGTGATTCAGGCCCAATTCAAAGACGAGGGAGTGGTTTTATGTGACGTCAGCTTTGGGGAAAAAAATCCTGTTAGCCAACAAAAGATGAGACAAAAAAATTCAAGTATCTTGTGACTGGTATTCTCCCTGTATTTGATCCTCTGTTTGGTTGAAAGGCCCGCCTGAAGATTTGTATGTTGAATTTCTTTGTTTTATTGCTGTAAATTGGAAGGGACATTCAAGTCCCCTGCAAAATGATCCTTTGTTGAAGTATATAGCTTCTTCCAACAACACATATTTGGCAAGTGTATCAAATGTTGTAGATCACACTAGAATATATATTTCATCATAGGGGTGGAAGACATCATAGCTCACAAAATGGTATGGAATATTTATAAGTGACACCAGATATTACTCCATGCCTGAATATACTCAGAAGGAAATTATAAATTTGGATCCTCACGAAGGTGAGAAACTGCATGCGTGGTTGAATCAACATTCTAAAATTATAGAACCTTTTATGTCAAAGTTCTAACAGACTTGACAAACAACCAAATTCTATCTCAAAGTCTGTTGAGCGAACTCTAGATGTAGTAACAAACTCAACATACAATCAAATTTCGATCACTACTGGTACTAATGTCAAGTGTAACAATTCGTGACCCCAGGATCTAGGTAGCTTCAGCTTCAAAAATCCACACTGGTGGTGACTCCAGGCTCCAGATAGCTTCAACTTTATTCATCGACACTGACAGTGGAAATGGGAACAATGCCATTGACTGCAGGGCAGTAATGCGGTGAACAAGCAGGCCTGTCATTGTCAAATCACTTAGAATGCAGGATTGTCAGACTTGCAAAGAGCATCGACTTTAGTGTTTCTTTGTCATGACAATTACAATGTTGTTGTGAGTCCATAAATATTTGGAGGTTGGGTGTCCTATGCGATGATGAACTCGACATTAGGTACATGTAAGAAATATATTATCTGGCATTGCAGTGTTAATGTGATTTCCATAGTCAACGACGGGTTGATTGCATTGGCAGAAGCAATATTATTTGTGTAATTAATTAACATCCTTGAAGGACGTTAATCCCCAAAAATGCCTAAAACTTTTTGAACAACCATGTGTTAAAAAAATACATTGTTTATATTTAAAAAAATAAGAAATTGTATTTTCTATGTCTAACATTAGGTTGCACACATAAACCTTTTTAAGTTAACAAAAAATAATATATAGTCAACTCATATCCCCAGAAGCGATCAAATTCCCTATAGCTAGTTTATTTCCAACATGTTGGTTGGTATATAAGGATCCACCGCCAGGAAAAAGAAAGAACATAGCTATAAAATAACCTGTGCAAACGCAAGATGGTGATGGAAGCACTCTATGACCAGGAAGGCACTTTGTGCTTATCGATCTGTGATCCTGATGAACAACTTGAGAGGCACTTGTGGCGAGGCCATGGAGATTTATTTGAACCAGACAAGGAAATACTTCAAGCATCGAGCAACTTCCATTCTTTTTTCAAATATCAGATCTACTGCAACAGAAGAAATGCATTCTCCTTATTCAAATAACGAGAAACAACAGGAAGATTGATATTCGGTGGAAACAACTCTGGAATATCCTACTACATCAAGGTCTCCTCTAAAGAATGAAACAAAATGATTACATGAAGGTGGCAGTAAAAGGTGATCTTCATAAACCAAATCATTACCTGACCATGTCAAAATTCTTGCAGAAGGTGGTAGTATAAAGTAATCTTAAGAAAGTGTTGCAAAGTCCATAGTCCAGAATTCCTTCCCATTAACTTTTCCCAGTTACATGTCGATGCAGGAATCTGAAAATTTTGAGAGCCTCGTTCTCTGGTTATATACCCACCTTCAACTACCAAGAGAATATTCTTGCAAAGAGCGGCAAGCTCTTCGACCCAGATGTAGTCATATGCATAGGAATAGTGGAAGAAATGTGCAGTACCGGTAGAAAGTTGATTGTATGTGGAGTCTGTTACTACATCCAGAGGTCGGTGAACAAACTTTGACAAAGAATATAACTTTTTTTCAAGTATGTTACCACTCAAAAAACTTTGAAATAGAAACTTATGCAATTTTAGGATGTCGATTCAACCACCCATACAGTTTCTCACATTCGTGAGGATCCAAATTTATAATTTCCTTCTGAGTATATTCACACATGGAATAATATTTGGCATCATTTCTGAATATTCTAGACCATTTTGCAAGCCACGATATGTGTGACTCCTATGGAAAAAGATAAATTCTTGTGTGGCCTACAGGATTTGATACACTTGTCAAATCCGTGTTGTTGGAAGAAGCTATATATTTCAACAAAGGATCATTTTGCAGGTGACTTGAAAGTCTCTTCTGTAAATTCTAACCTTGTACAATATCTACTGCAAACAAATATTCAGTAAAGGAACAAAAAAGATAGAATGGCAAATACAAACATTACACAAAGAGTTTTCCCTTGGAAACCCAAACCAGGAAAACCAACATATTCTATATTATTCATCTTGTTACAATGTTTACAATACAAAATACATATAGGAGCCATCGACATCCAAAACCCTAACCCAATGACCTAGATTAGTCCAAAACCCTGATTCCTTAACTGGAAATAGAAAACCATCGGCAAGGAAACCATGTGCCTAAAAACAACCTAAATAAAATGCGGTCCCGATGCATAATTGTTTTTTTCGGGGGCGCTGCCCTCGAATCCCCACGCAGGGGGATCCGTCCCCCTCTAACCCCCCTGCGCGCAATACAGGGAGAATACCAATTATAAGATACTTGAATTTTTTGTGTCTGAGTTTCTGTTGGCTAACAAAACTTTTTTTGCTCAAAGATGATGTCACATAAAACCATTCCCTTGTCTTTCAATTGGGCCTGAATGGTATCTCTAAGTTGTCTCACATGTGTATGACCAGGAACATTACATCGAAGGCACCTTAAAGCCCACGTTTTCAATGATAGAGGGAAATGGGAATAAATGTTTAAAATGAACGCTCGAGGATGATAAAATAATATTCCATAAATATTGATTTAATTCATTTTAATGGCATATGTCCTTGATCGCTTCGCCTATTAATGCCAATATTTTCGAATATGTGTGTTGAATAGTCACTAATAACATATGAGTTAACATTTCCATATGCAAGCATATTCTCATATATGACAACCTATAATATATGCACAGTATTAAAGAGGGACATGGCATCAAGACCTTTATGGATGATAGTGGGGTAGTACAATATTGCACTCTTACTATGACGATGCCTTAAAAAAATAAAATAACCAACATTTTTTTCCAATTCAAGATGGATGCAAAAAAATCATCAGATCCCATAATATTCGCCTATTAATGCATTTTAATGGGAGATGTCCTCAATCTTTCCGCTTATTAATGCCAATATTTTCGAACCTGTCTGGTGAGTTGTCATTAGTAAAAGCATAATTAATGTGCATTGGGAAGGCCAGAAGGTGGCGGGGATGGAGGGGAGCGAAAATTGCTTTTAAACTTCTGTGAACCCGGGAGTTCGTGAACCCGTGAAACTTTGAAGACTCGACTAAGTATGGAAAGATGGGTCGGTCAAACAAAGTCATCATAGGTAGAGTTAGGCTTGTGAGTTCGAGGAGTCCGGGGTCTAATTGTAGATAACCGAGGTTTTGGGTGCAAGATGTATACCCCGAACACGGGGCGCCATAGTTCGATAGCGCCTATCTGTGAACCCTTATTCATAAAATTAGATAAGTATGAAAATGAACGATGGTTGTTCGGACTCGTGATGTGAATATATAGATGGAGATCAGGATTTGTCAGTTTTCCACCCTAGGAACATGCGAGCATAGAAACATGACTAAGTATAGAACGAGAAATGCATAATAGAGGAAAAATGGGTAAGTATAGAAGAGTAAAAATAAAGGGAGATAAGAACTTCACCCCACACAACAACACTTAGTCTCATAATTATGAAGCCATAGAAACACATTAACTATGGGAAAAAAATTCTCAAATATGAAATATAGTTGGAGCTCGACAAACTCTGGTTCAAGTCAAAAGAGACATTGTTTATATCTATTGCAATTTTTTTCATATTATTTTATCTTAATAGTATTTTTGGTTGCCCAACTATAAAACCATGTTCCAATTTGCGTTTCTCAAGTGGAGATGTGTTTGTGAAGACACATTTCCTTGAACCACAGTCTAGAGGCAGGGAAAGTGCAACGTTGACTATTTGTTGAAGAGTAAGAAATGTATTTCCAAGTGCACGTATCATTTGCATAGTATCAATATGATTTATTTCATGTTCTTCGTGTATTCTTCTGAATGAACTTGTCATAGATTTGTCGACTTTGCCATGTCACTATGGCTGCGACAGAGGTGGGATCTCTAGCGAACAACGACCTCAAGAAAAAAACCAAGACAACGTCAGACTCCTATTTCTCTGGTCATAGTAGTCGCATACAAAAATTTTCCTGCAAGAGGATTTTGGCTTAGGCATTCCCAGTATTAAAAATTCTTACTTGCAAATTGGAAATAGTAAACAAAAACCAATGAACAGGAATGAAACCACGGCATTGAGACTCATCGGTGAATGGTAAAGGATAGAAGTGTAGCCCTTGGCCAGCAAACTGCAACAACATGTCCAACTATGGATGCATGACCCCAACCCTACAAATTTGAAGAAAATAAGAGAAAGCAATAGAAAACAAACCAGTGAACAAGTACAAAGAGGCCCAACTACAGCTGTAGGACCTCAACTCTGCAAAGTTGAATCAAACAACAATAAGAAACATCTAGCAAACCAATGAGAAAGAATCAACCAGACAACCAGGAATGTCGGTGAAGAACACTATTTCCCAAATTCACTGCAAACAAGATTGTATAAAAAAATCAAGGAATATATTGTAACATGCCTATTAAGCAAACATTTCAGGCTGTGAGGCCTACCAGGTAACATTTAAGACTGTGAGAACGGTGCAAAGGCCTCCCACTGTGTAAACATTTAAGAAAGTTGTAGTTTGCAGGGTTGGCATTCTGCATCCACAATTGGAACTTCGCTTCTGTCGCTCCCCATTCACGGGTAAGTTTCATTGCCATGGTTGCATCCTTATTCGTTTTTTTTTTTTTTTTCTAGTTTGCAAGTAAGAATTTTCAATACTGGGAGGGATCAAAATCCTCTTCCAGAACATCTTTGTATGTGACTACTTAGAACCCACCTCCATCACACCCAGTGATATATAAAAAATGAAATCGAATTTTCTCCTCACATATGAAGATGTTTTGCAAGAGTATTTTGACTCAGGAATCTCCAGTATTTAAAATTTTCACTTGCAAACTGGAAATAGCAAACAAAAAACAATGAATACAAATGTAAACCTAGCAACGAAACCCACCTGTCAATGGGGAACGACATAAGCATAGTTCCAATTGCGGTTGCAGAATCCCAAGCGTGCAAACTGCAACAACAACAATAGGAAAACATGAGCAACAACAACAGGAAAACAAGAAACTAGTTAACAAGCAATGAGCAAGAATTAACCAGTGAACCAATAATGTCGTTGAAGAACAATATTTCCCATATTCACTATAGACAACATTGTAAAAATAAATAAAAATAAATAATCAGACTAAAATGTATTGTAATAGGCCTGTTAAGCAATGCAAGAATGCAATCGCATCACTAAGACCCACTGGTGAATGGGGAAGGACATAACCGCAACCCCTGGCCTGCAAACTGCAACAACAGGTCCAACTGTAGATGCATGACCCCAACCTTGCAAAGTTGAAGCAAACAAGAGAAAACAACAAACAACAAACCAGTCAATAAGCACCAAAAGGACCAACTGCAGCTGCATGACCTCAACTCTGCAAAGTTGAATCAAGCAACAATAAGTAGCATCCAACAAACCAACAAGCAAGCATCAACCAATCAACCAGGAATGCCTGTGAAGAACAATATTGGCCAAATTCACTACACACAAGATTGTATCAAAAAATCAGAGGAAAATGTATCATAACACACCTGTTAAGCAAACATTTCAGGCTGTGAGGCCTGTCAGGTAAACATTTAAGGATGTGAGGACCTTCCAAAGGCCTCCAATTGTGTAAACAATTAAGAAAGTTGCAGTTTGCACGGTTGGTATTTTTCAACACTAGGAGCGATCAAAATCCTCTTGCAACCCATCTTTGTATGTGACTACTACGACCAGAGAAACAATACTATAATTCTATCTTCATCTTGTTCTTGATCACCAATTTTCGACACAGAACCCACCTCCATCGCAACCACAGTGAAATATAAGACAAGGAAATCGCATTTTCTCCTCACATACAAAGATGTTCTGCAAGAGGATTTTGACTCAAGCATCTCCAGTATTGAAATTTCTCAGTTGCAAATTGGAAATAACAAACAACAAACGACGAATAGGAAGCTAAACATGGCACCAAAAACCACCCATCAATGGGGAACGATAGAAGCACAGTTCCAATCGCGGTTGCAGAATCCCATGCGTGCAAACTACAACAAGACCAACAAGCAAACAAGAGCAACAACAACAGGCAAACAAGAAACCAATGAACAAGCAATGGTCAAGCATCAACTAGTGAACCAATAATGCCGCTGAAGAACAATATTGCCCATATTCACTACAGAGAACGTTGCATAAAAAAAATCAGAGGAAAATGTATTGTAACAGGCCTGTTAAGTAAACATTTAAGGTTGTGAGGCATGTTAGGTAAACATTTAAGTCTTTCAGGACCGTCGAAGGGCCTCACGCTGTGTAAACATTTAAGAAAGAATGCAGTGTGGCAGGTCTATTACGTACGCAAAATAATTATTATATTATTTTATAATAATATAAAATAATAATAACAATAAAAAAAATAGTAACAATAGTTCGAACAATATAGACTATGGAAAAATAAATTTAGTCAAAGGACAAACTAATATGAAGTAAAAAATCTGACTCTCGATGCTCAAAACTTTGGATATCTAAACATTTCAAAAAAATAGTTAAAATTCAGAAAGACTGTAGATGATCAAAAACTTTGCATATCCTAACATATACAACATTGGGAATAGAGAAGCTAGCAATAAGACCTCCAATCTATTATCCAATCAGATCATAACATATATGGTATTTTTTATTATATACAAATCAATGTATTTAGTTCTCTAGTTCCAACAATATAGATTATGCAAATATTTTTAGTCAAAGGATAAACTAATATGAAGTCAATGAATTATCGATCGTTATAGTCCTTCTACGCCTTCGGTAGGGACTAATAAGAGGTTTCACATTTAACTTATAATCATTTAACTAATTTTCAAGGTTTTAAACTAATTAATAATATATAAGTAATTAAATTAAAAAAATGGATTAATAAATAGAAAAAACTTATTTTTTTTAAATACTTTTTTAAAACAAAATTCATTTATAATTTATTTTTAATTTTTTTGTTTATTTAGATTATTTAAAAAAAGTTCATTATAATTTTATAAAAAAAAATTATTATAATTTTATAAAAAAAAATTATTTTTATTAAAAAAAAAGAATTTATTCACTTATTAATTTACTACTATTAATATCTCAAGAAATAAAACCCATTAAAATTTTCATATCACCATTTTTAAGTTTATATTCTTCCATAAGTAAGAAAACAAGGATTAAAGTAAAGATGTGGTTATATTTATGTCATGTTTCAGTGGTTGTTAATTATTGTTTTTAGTATTTTTTTTTTCAACTACAACTATAACCCAAGGGTATATACCAAACACTTGTGACTTAGTGAGGGCCGATAAGTCTTGAATCCCATTGGAGTGGAGCTCTATCCCAAGGGGTGTTTACCTTTCTAGCCTTATCACAATGGGTCAAAATGTCGACTTTGAGGGAATTGAACCTGGGTGGGGAGGATAAAAAACATGCTACCCAACCACCCGAGCTATGAACCCGAGACCTT
The DNA here is from genome assembly GCA_032191745.1 of Picea mariana. NCBI lineage: Eukaryota > Viridiplantae > Streptophyta > Pinopsida > Pinales > Pinaceae > Picea > Picea mariana. Next base: position 49,515 of record JASDQU010504957.1, on the reverse strand, counting down.
AAAATTTGAAGGACATGGGGGTGGGTTTTGATCCACTTATGTGTGCATTGGTCACAATACTATTTAATATAATATCTCTCAATGCAACCACATGTTCGACCACTACCTCAAGGTGCCCCATAGCTTCAGGATAGGCCTTCATGGAAATTGATCCTTTCTCAATAATGAAAAACTCCTCACTTTTCAATGTTGCAATAGGTTGCAACTAAATAAAATTTGAAGTAACGTAAAAAATAGTATCAAAGACAGAATAAAAGTGGAAAACTCACTAAAACATCAAGAAAAATTTAGGTGTCACAATGCTTGCCATTCTTTTTGGTCCACCTTAGACATAATACGGCTTATGGCAATTCATTCGTAAGACAAAAGTATTACTATTAAATTATCAAGTTTTAATTAAACATGTTAATTAATCTAATATCCACCATTGTGATGCCCACCTTAGACATAATATGTTTTATTTCAATATTTCTTTCTTGGATATCATTGTAATTTCCACCTTATACATAATATGTCTTATTATACCTACCACTAGGCATGGTATATAGCATTCAGTTCACTGTTGAATGCATATTAGTTTGATAGTTGACCTAAAAATTTTGAAACTTTTCCATAGTTTCACATTACTCTTCAGATTTTATTATTTTTTTCAAATATCTAAATCCATTTATTTTTTATACCATTGGTTGATTAAATTGGACTCTTATTAGGAGTGAGCGACAACCTCCTAGGAATTAACAAAGTTTTTCATGCCATATATTTATTCACCTTCCCTTGTAATGGCATTTGGAACCATTTTTTAAACACCTCATTAAAATCCCTTGACATAGAATTAAATAATTCACATCAAATTAATTACAATTTTGTTGTGCTGACACTTGGCACATCTCGAAAAATGAACCTGTGTTGGCAATTTATTATACCTGCATAACGACAGGTATACGCTGCCATGCAACTCTAGTTTCAATATTTCTTGCTTGGAAGTGGGTATGAGTTAACTACATATACCATCTTTTTCATTATCTTGTAATGCCCACCTTAGACATAATATGTCTTATTTCAATATTTCTTTCTTGGAAGTGGGTATGAGTTAACTACATATACCATATTTTTCATTATCTTTGGACCATTATAGGATTGTATTACACTTATGGTGCATTTAATATGGTTCTTGTTTTGACATTTTCAATGGCCAAATTCATTAATGGAAACTTGTTACATTCTCTTTGTGTTATTACAAGATTGTATTAAGCTTATACTTTTGGTGCAATGGCCAAATCTCTTAAGGAAATGTGTTACATCAATATGGTTCTTGTTTTGACATTTTCAATGGCTAAATTCATTAATTGAAACTTGTTACATTCTCTTTATGTTATTACAATATTGTATTACACTTATACTTTTTTGCAATGGCCAAATACCTCAAGGAAATGTGTTACATCAATGCTATTATTTAACATAAACATTTTTTTTTGGAAATGGTAGTACCTCTCGGAAGTCAAATTCATTTTATTGCTTTGGATGTAGACTTTAGTGATGTTGGATATACCATTCATGCTAATACTAGACTAATGATAATTTTCATTTAACTTTATCTTTTTTTCCATAAAGTTAATAGTAAGAAGACAATTAAGTTAGTGTGGAAAGCCATCAAATTACATACAATTCTATAAATAATATTACTCGGGTCTCATCTTAGTCTGTATGTGTTACTTTTTAGGTGATATTCATCATCACAACCTATATTGTCAATTTTGTATACTCCATGTATTGATATTATTCTATAATTCTTTGATGGTTGATGATGTTCGAAAACATTGTATTCCAACAAAGATGAACACCTTCAACAACCACTCACGTAACTAGATCAAAGATCAACACACTAATGCTTTTACGTGGTAAAACCACTGTGGGGAAACATCCACTGCCCCAACCAATGTGTCCACTTGAGACAATTTATTAATGCAAAAGAAAATATATTACAAAGAGTTTCTCATAATCGATCATCAACAAATGACCCTCCATGCTCTTTAAATAGAGATCATGGACCAGTTAGGCGCTAAGCCACAGATCAATGTAGCCATTAAGATCGAGGAGAATATGAGAAATCATATCACTCTATGTAGAGAACATATTGTGAACGTCATCTTACGAATGCATGCTAAATAAACACACTTTAACCTAATGACACATTAGACCAAGTTAATCTTAACTAACTCCTAAGTGTATAAATATCTTAACATCCCCCCTTAAGAACAAATTGGGATAGGATTGAAGGATTTACAAAGGAGATACAATAGGAGAAGGAAGAAGACATTAGATTGTATCCCCTCTTAATGACGACTTCCTAAACTCCTAACATAGATCGAAGTTTGGAAAACTTCGCTTCTATGAGAGACTTTGTGAATATGTCCGCAACTTGATTTTTTGTAGGGTAAAAGAGCACTTTAGTAACTCGATCATGAATGGAATTTCTGATGAAGTTCATGTGTATATCGATGTGTTTATTGTGCTGATGTTGAACTGGATCTTTGGAGAGCTTGATGGAACTCTAATTATCACACTAGAGGGTCGTCGGATGCTGCTGTTGGAATTAAAACTCTGAAAGGATCGGTAGAAGCCATAAGGATTATTATTATATCGATTTATAAATGGAACGAAATGAAATATAGATTTATAAAAAAAACACATAGATACAATGAAACTTGACTTCTATTAATAAATGGAATGTGTTGAATTGTAAAAATGTACAATGAAACAAACTCGCTCGAATGGTGGTAGCTTATCTCCGAGAAGAGATGTGATGACTACGTGCATTCACTAGAGAGCATTAAAATGAGGCCGAAAGGATTTTTAATCATAAAGAAGCAACGAGAAAACCCTAAAAATCCAAACATCTAACCCTAGGAGATGAAATGCCAAAACGCCTGTGGGCCCCGATGGGGTTAGTTGGTATGCCAACTTTACAGGATTGTAAAGTTTGCATATGATCTCCATTTGAAACGCTTTATATCCCATTGGAAAGGTCTAGTCAAGAAGTACACATTGCGGTCGGACCAGGCTATGCCTTTAGCTATCGTCTGGGCGCTGTCTCACCCATAAAGAACTCTTTAAGGCCTCAAAATGGCCCCAAAAGTCCAGAACCCAAAAAAGTGTAGAAAAATTACCAAAATGGAAAACTGTGCTTTGAGCCAGTGAAATAGGTGGGTGGACACTAATATCCACCTAGATAAATCCTTTCCCCTTAGGAAATAATGGTCTCCATTGCATTGAGTTCCCCCATCAGATGGGGAAACGTTTGTTGAACTTTGTCCTAGGTGAGCCACTTTCCTTGGTGTAGGAGTTTCCTTGCTTTGACAACACGATAAAGTTGGATCCTCTGTTGGCGAGTGCCCTTAACCTGTGTGTCTATGATGTGATCAATGGTTACCTGTTCCATGCAGTAAGGGTTGAGCTTTGTCGGTTTCAACTGCTCTTTTATCTCTGATGTGTCCACTTATGGTGGAAAGTATGGCCGAAGGAGGTCCATATTGAACACTGGGTGTAAGACAAGGAAGGGGGGAATACTTAGCTCAAAAGAATTGTCAACCACAACTTTGGTGATTGTGTAAGGCCCATAACAAAGTGGAGGAATATTTTGATGGGGTATTGTAAGGAGCTCCTTCTGCAAATGCAACCAAACCTTGTCTCCCACCTGAAACTTGTGTGGCACCCAATGTTGATCGTGGTGTTGCTTTTACTTAGAATTATATTTCTAAAAAATATCATGGACCTATTGGTGAATGTGACAAATCCATTCAATAAACTTGGTGTCTTTGTTGACCTCAGATTGAACATGGGAAGATTTTGTTTGTGTGGTTGCAAGGGGTAGTGCGACAAGACCTAATGGTTGAAATCCTAGCCCCACCTAAAAGAGGTTGTGGTCAGTTGAGCTATGGAGATCTATTTTATAACTATGTTGAACATAGGGAAGACTCTCATTCCATGTGCATTGATGATTGGATTTGTACATGCACAATATATGCATGATCATCTTGTTGATGACCTCTGTCTGGCCATCAATTTCGGGATGGAAGGTAGTGGATTTGGTGAGCTTGGTATCCAATAGTGACCAGAGGCTTGACAAAAATGTGCTTAGGAAAATTGTATCCCAATATGAGATGATGGTCTGTGGTATCCCAAAATGTACCCACACCTATTTGAAGAAGATCTTGGTAGTGGCCTCTGCTACGATTCTCTTCTTGTAGGTTGTTATAATGGCCATCTTAGAAAATCAATCAACCACCACAAAAACAAAGTCATTGCCCTACTTGGTTGAAGGAAGGACATACATGTAGTCCATAGAGATGGATTCCCATGGCCTCTTGAGAGTAGGGAGAGGGGTCTACAATCCTTTCTTTTAATGGCCGATTTGGAAATAACATAGGCATTGTAAGGCTGTATGTACTTGCAAACTTTTTGTCGAAGTTTCGGCCAATATAAATACTTCTACAACACTACCACTATATTTTACACACCGAAGTGTCCTACCATTTGATTGTAGTGAACTTCCCAAATCAGCTTCGCCCATTCACTTGAAGGAACATAGAGATGGCTTAGATGGAATAATGGTCCATCCTGAAGATGAAATTCAGTGACAGGCATGTCTACGCCTAACATATAGTAAGTGGTAGTGAAGTTAGGATCACTCTTGTAGAGTTGGGGCCACCCTGAGGCCTCATGTTTGCAAGAGTGGAGAAATATGGTTGATGCTACAACTGGGGGTCGATTGAGGAAGTTAGTGACGTGATTGGTGCTCCTTATCTTATATTTGATGTTGATATGAAATTGATGGAATTATGTGGACCACTTTTGATGGCGGTCATTTTGTAATTTTCCTTTTGTCTGCATGAACTATAGAGGTTTGTGATCAATGTGGATGACTGTATCCTTCCCAAGAATGTAATATTTCCATTGGAGACAATATTGTACAATGGAATACATTTATTTGTCATAAGTGGGGTACTTACAAACTGCATTTGATAGTGTCTCACTATGATAGGCCATTGGATGACTATGCTGAGTGAGAAATACACCCAAAACATAATCAAAAGAATCTGTCTCAATCACAAAAAGTTGTTTCATATCGGGTAATGAGAGCACCAGGGATAAGCACAAGTGATGTTTCAGATTATTGAATGCTTTCTGTTGCAACTGTCCCCACACAAAATTTTCTTTACCACAACCCTTAGACATTTGTGAACTCTGGAATTGTTTGGTCCCTTTCCTACTGCAGCATGGTCCATTTTGTCTTGGTCATCGTAGCTTCCAATAGGGTAATATTATTCCTTAATATCATCCCTGAAAGAACCCCAAGTGGGTATGAATACAAACAATGTTGATTCCTCTGTGGCCTTTTTCTCACAGTAAGTATCCCACTAATCCTTGACATGGGGGTCAACCTTAAGAAGTGAAAATGTGATCTTTTCTCTATCGGAAAAATTATGGACAGAAAAATACCCTTCAAGTAGATTCAACCATTTATCTAGGGAATCTCCATCTATATGACCTTCAAATACAGGGATATCAAAAATAACTTGTACCTTGAAGCATGTAGTGAATTCAAAGTGGCCGCTTGATGAAGATGCATCGACTATTGGTAGTCATTAAAGGATTTGGGAAAAATTAACCATCATCTCGTTCCTTTTTCATGCGAGGGATTCCTCGAGCAATAATTTAATATGATCTCCTACTCCATCCTCTCTCTTTTCTTCTGCCATGAGAGGTCGTCGGAGTCAGCGAGGTTGGTCCTACGAAGGCTCAAATAGTTCGAGTCCCAAATCCTTATACCTTAACCTCGTTGGGGACATTCACATAGAAATAGATAAAGAGAAGATCACTCTGATACCATTGATCTAAATTTATAAATGGAACAAAATGAAATACAAGGTTATAACAAAAACAAAGAGATATAGTGAAACTTGACGTCTATTAATAAATGAAATGTGCTGAATTGTAAAAATGCAGAATGAAACAAACTCATTCACATAGTGGTATCTTATCTCTGAGAAGAGGTGTGACAGATATGTGCATTCACCAGGGCGCATTACAATGAGGCCAAAAAGCCTTTTTATCATAAAGAAACAATGAGGAAACCCTAAACATAAAAAAACCTAACCCTAGGAGACAAAACGCCAAAAGGCTTGTGGGCCCCAATGGGGTTAGTTGGTATTCCAACTTTTTGGGGTCATAAATTTTTCATATGATCTCCATTTGGTGCGATTGAGGTCTCAAAATGGACCCAAAAGTCCAGGACCCGAAAAAGTGTAGAAAACCTGTCAAAATGGAAAATTGTTCTTTGAGCCAGTGGAATAGGTGGGTGGCCACTGATATCCACCTGGATCA
>JASDQU010504957.1:29346-41501 GCA_032191745.1 Picea mariana | reverse complement strand
AGGATAAAAAATCAAGAGACCATATTGTTGGCAGCCTGATATATTTTAAAACTTTTTATATCAAATATTAATCTATGTAGCTGCCTAACTGGGGTCGTACATTTTTCTGTTCTTCATAAGAAATTTTTGAAACGACAAATGTAAGTTTTCGTTTATTCCTAGGGTTTTTGTTTTCATTCTTCTTTCATGATTGAAAGCATGAAAACAAAGTATTTAAACTTATGACTGTATTACCGCTCTATTTAAAAGTTTATGAAAGGCCAATGGCTCCACAGTTTTTGTTAACAAAGTCTTTGTTCCTTGCTATGAAGTTCATTATCTTTGTTTCGACTCCTCGAATATGAAGCATGCTTATGGATTGTTATTTGAATCAACAAAGGTCAATTCAATTTAAGCATCGATATATTTTTCTGTGGTTCTTGATCATATGTTCCCTTGTCACTATACTTTGGTTTATAAAATTTCCCTCTCCCAAACTTTAGAACCTAACCCACCTTGTTGGGCAATCATTTTTTATTTTAATGCACCTGGTCATGGCCTGTACTATGTAGGAGGTGGCAGTCCGACTATAGTGAGCCCATCATTTTGAAGCTCAGTCTTGGGTTTTGCAACACTCCTCGCATTCATTTCAATCAATGCCTATCTTTTCGTTGAGGGTTTTTTGTTCATACGCCATAGATTGTTGATGAGTTTCGGGTCTGGAGTTTAGTTTTGGTCTACTCTTAGAAACCCTCTATACACACTGTGTTTGCATGATTGTTTGTCAAACTTCCCATGGCCCCAGTTGTTAGGATTGAACCCAATGTCTCTCAGACCTTTCTCCTGTGCGATGATGCAAGGGAGGATCTCGAGGGTCAAGGTTGGCTTGTTTTCCTTGAGAGATTCCAGGGTTTTAACCTGCAAACTGCTTAGGAATTCGCTCTCTCATTGACGGATGTTGAGCCAAGGTTGGGGACATTTAGCTTGAAGTTATAGAAGATTTTTTAGGTCAAGCAATAGGTCTTTCTGTGAGCGGGCATAAGTGGTTCAAAAATGCTAAGGTCGAGGAGGTTCCCTGGAGTCTTTTCTTTACATCTTGAAAGATCAATTGCTGTGATAAAGGTATGCCAGTGTCCGTGCTAAAAACCCAATGGCATGGTTTGCTTGTAGTGTTGAAACAATTTGTGACGTGTGAAGGCCGTTTTGGTTTTGTTTTTCTATATCACCTACGTTTGCTCATGAATTTCATTGGGTTTCCATTAAACATGCCTTATTACATGTGGAGAAGCCTGTATAAAATGGAAAAAAGGTATAAGAAGCAACATTTGGATTCAAGCCTGTTCCACCACGGTTTGATAAAAATAATGCTTGTACATCAATTGAAGTTACAGAACGATGACTGGGATGCCTTCCTAACCTGAAATGGATTTGCTAACTCCAATACTGTAGAAGTTGACAAGCCCGTGATTGAGGAAACCATAGTTTATCCCAGAGCATTCCCTTCATCTACATAGGCCTGTGTTACAACCAACCATAATAAGCCTATACTCGACCCAAAGGTTGTTGAGTAGACCCATGAACAAGATGCACAACTTAATGCCTTTGCCAAAGACACAAATAGACCTGTAGGCAAGCCATCTAAAGGTGATATCGATTTAAGTTTTAAGAACAAAAGGGCAGGTAGGTTGATTTCAAGGAAGCTACGAAATAAATCAAACCCTCATGTGAACTCGATTAAGATGATCGAGATCCATGAGAGCTCAGATTTCTAGATTGATAGGTTTTTGGCCGAAGAAGACCCTCCTTCCTTCCAAACAGATCTCGATCAGTCTTACAATTTTGTGGATAATATGCTTCCTTGTCTGAAGCACAGTGAAGGGTTTCCGGGAATTAATTTTGGTAGCAAATCTACAGGCCACATTGGGGACGTTCCGGTACACAACCGTGGATATTCTCAATCAACCATCACACAGTCACAATGTGAAACTTGTCTGTTCTGGATTGACAAGTATTACATCGATATACCCATTTTACAGTCACAGATCAAATCCCTTACTGATCAGGTCGACCTCTTAACAAATGAAAATCGTAAGCTCAAGTCTATTATTAAGGGACAAGGAAAATGCTTGGAAACAATAGGGAACATCATATTAAAAAATGTCGAGATTGCAATAGTAGTGATAAATTCTGAAATCATGTGAAATGATTTGATCTTACAGTTAAAGGTAAGATTTCTTTTTATCTTAAAATAGTGTTATATTTTGTTCATTGAATAAATTAGATTTCATTACTAAAATAGACTAGCTACATAATCAACAGATTCTGTAGCTAGTCTATTCTAATTCAAAATTTGGAAATTATTGGTTAAATGTATATCTGAATCTCTCTATTTTATCTTTTCTTTCAGGATATTTGGGAGTCTATGGTGACCAAATGATCTGAAGCATTTTTTTGGGGCTTGTTAGCCATATCTATGGTCCATTTTTGTATAAACAGGAATGAACTTTTTTTTAGCTTTTTAAAGATTTAGTGTAATCTGGGGTGGTTATATTCCCCCTCTATTTTTGTAATCAATAGATGATTATATCTTATCTCATAAGATAAGACAATTACCTTTCTGAACCCTTTAAAAACTCATATTTTTGTAAAGGAATCATCTTGGCCTGGGGCTGAAGGTGGACAATTTATTCACGAATTTAGATGGAACATATGTTTACATTTATGCTTTAGCTCTCTGTAAATGTTGTTTTCGTTTATGGTTTGTTTATACTGATAATTAAATAATTTTTGATAGCTTTTGTCTTCACAAATTATTATGTCGTCAGGATAATATATTTTAATATTGTCCACATTTTGATGCTTGAGATATTAAAAATAGTGATCACTCGTTCAATCCAAATGATAAGGTTTTTCTTTAATTTTGTTGAATGATTAAAAGTAGGTTTTTACAGTTAGATTTATCTTATGTGTAATTGCTTGCAATCACAAATATCACAGCTACTATTTGCGTCTTATCATTCTGTCATCAAAATCCAACAGTTAATATACAGTTTTTCATTTATTCCAAACAGTTTCAAGGTTCACTGAAGGTTTATCTCTTGGACAGGTTGGCTGGACATTCTATAATCATACAAATGATTGGATGTATGTCGATTAACTCATTAATAGGTTAGTTTATTTCTATTCATCGTTTGTTTGTTTTTTTTGAAACTCTTATATGTGATCTGGCTTTGACCGTCTACATATTCTCGTTTCATAATATATTTTTGATTTAATCTTATAGATAAATAAAGATAAAAAAAAAAAATAGTTTATTTTCTTTCTTTATCTGCTTTTGTTAAAAGAGCCATCTTTTCATAGATTTTCGTGAGTTTAGATTAGAATTCACAACTTGTACATCATGCACATAAATTAGATAAACAGATATGTTGTGTAAATATTAATTAAAATAGTTATATGTATACGTATGTACATATATACTCTAAGTAGTTATTTGTTAGTTTGCTCTTTTTCTTTTATTTGTTTCTTTTAGGAATTTTAGATTGGCCAATGGAGCCATTACACCTGTCAGAGTGAGTCATACCGAACAGCTTGGGTTATTTAAACAACCTCGGACCGGACTCGTTCTTCCAATTGACAGACAATCATTTTCGCCCGTCAACAAATGGCACTAGAAGGAGGGCCTGAACACTATTGATGGCATGTGGAGGTCGAAAGACTCCTCCCCCACACACCCGCTCCCCTATAGTAACAAGTCGTTCTGACGAAAATATTACCTCTCAAACATCAACCACCTCAAACGAAAATTCACAGATTACCGTTGAACTAGTAAGACCAAACCCCCCGGGGTCCGACATACAAGAAATTATTTGTCAATCACTTATAATGACACATGGTGCTTTGGCCCGTATCAGACAACCAGGTCAACCGCTGAATCAACCGTTAGATTTTTATGATATTAGAGAGCAACTTGAAGGCACTGGTCTTATCCTAAATCCTACAGATCTAGATCACATCCCCACTCTTGCAGCCGGAGGATCTAGTATCCCACCATCACCACCGCCTTCATCTCCTTCCTCTTCAGGAGAGGAGTCATCGGACGAAGGCAGTTCTTCATATCAGCCTTTGACACCACCCATGCCTATGGAAAATCCAAACAATCCCACCATACCATGGCCCAATCAAGATGATGTGGCTATACCTGGACCCCAACATCCTTTGCCTAAACATTCAGAGAAATGGCTCCCTAAATTCGATCCAGATTCCAAGAAAATTGCTGAGGATCACATTAAAAAATTCATGCTAGCCATTAGACTCTGAAGCATAGAACACAAAGACATAGTATGTAGACTTTTTCCGTAAACATTTGAAGGCAATGCCTCTACTTGGTATTTTTCCTAACAACCCCACACCATTGTATCTTGGGATAGATTCGAATCTTGTTTCCTTGAGAAATTCGGGTACGACAAATCTCCCGAAGTCTTAGTCATGGAACTCTCCAGTTTAAAGATGAACCCCAAAGAAAAAATAAAAGACTTTAATCAAAGGTTTCTAACTTTAAAGAATCGAATCCCCACTGATTCAATGCCTGTTGAAAATATTATCGTCGCATACTACACCAAAGCATAGCAATCTAGGTAAAAAGGTCTAAGAAGGCAACATTATTGGAAGCCTTCGAGGAGGAAAGACAAATTGAGAAAGATATTCTAAGCCTAAAGGACAATATCAATAATGAGGCAGAGATTACCCCATATTCCAAGAAGAAAATATAAATTCTTCCTAGGCCTCCCCAAACCAAAACTCAATCAGAGAGTTCAGATCTAGAAAGTTTACATAAGGTCATTCAGAAATTGTCAAATCAAGTTGTAGATTTAAGGAGATCAGTTGAAGAAGCTTCTTCAAGCAAAGGGTCTTACAAACCCCCTTTTAGAAATCCTTTTCCCACAAACTGACCCAATTTAAATTCTGAAGGCCTTAATCTAGAAAGCCTACAGTATGCAATCTAGACAATCCTGGAAGCACATGATAACTTAGTTCCCCCTGAGATTTCTAAAGACATGGTTGAACAAGAAACAATGGAAGAGGACGAATCCTCTCCCAACATCTTTGGGCATTTTTCGGATAGTATCTTTCAAGCCAATTTTGAAATGGTGCATCCTTACAATACCAGAAGCAAAACAAAGAATAAATCCTCTTCTGAAATCAGAACTAATGCGCCCCAAAAACAGTTTAAACAAACTAAAAATAAATAGAATTCGGTAACTCCAAGTTTAGAATACGATTTGATTGAATACCTTAAGAAACTTAGAGCTAATATTTATGTTTATGAATTATTGAAATTTCCTTTTCTTCTGCAAAAGATGCTTCAAAACATTGCAGAAAACAACAAAAACAACAATCTGAACAACAACAAATTTGCAGAAAACAACCTTAAAACACCTCAAAAGGTCCTTGTTAAAACGACACTAGAACCCTCTAATAAAAGAGACCTTGCTTTAAAAAGCGTAAAAAATGTAGATAAAATAATTCTAGGGATTGTGACTAAAAACCAGCAAAGTTCTGCTATTAATACTCGTAGAAATGTCCCACCTTTTTTGTTGACCTTTGAAATTTTCAATAGGAATGTACATAATTGTATGGTAGATTCTGGCCCATAGTCAAATGTAATGCCTTGATCTGTATGCCAAAAATCAATGCTGAAGTTCAACCTTCCAGTTTGAAAATTATTCAGCTTGATTAGACCAGTGTTAAGGTAATAGGTGAATTAAAAAATGTCCTTATCAGATTATCATCTAATCCTAAAGTCCACCATATTATTGATATTATTGTCGTTGACATCCCTGAAGTATATGGCTTATTTTTAAGTAGGGATTGGTCCGAACAACTGCATGGTTACTTTGCGATAGACTGGTCTCATTTATGGCTGCCAGAAAATGGAAAGCCTAACAAAATCAAGATCAATCGTGAGCGTTACCTCAAGCTTATGGTAACTGATTTAAATGAAGTTAATGAACCATTTACTGCTTCCTCTAATTCACCCAAAATGTAGGGAATGAACGCCTTTTTCAGTAACTTCATGGCTGAAACTCCTACCATTTCTAACCCGGAATAGCAGTCGAAACTCATGACATGCACATAATCAATAGTTCTCCCTAAGGTGTCACATACAGCTGATGATAATCACATCCGGTCTCTCTACTTCAATGGATCCAAATCTAAAGGAGTCAGTGCAGGATGTGTGCTCATTGACCCAGCAGGTAACAAAACTTTGATCGCTTGCTGATTAGAAATTGAATGCACAAACAATACGATTGAATATGAGGCGCTTCTGCAAGGTCTCAGAAAGGCACTAGACTTGAAAATACAAAATTTAATGGTATTCAACGATTCAAAAAATTGTGGTTAGATAGGGAAGAAATTTCATTCATTTCCTATATCCACACCTAAAAAGTTATCAAGTTGAGGTATGGAATTTAATATACAAATTTTCTGCATTTAACATTAATTTCATTCCAAGATTAAATAATTATGAGGTTGACTTGTTGGCTAATGTTGCTTCTAAATTTTTTCCCGCAAAAGACCTTTCTCCAAACACATTTTCCGTTGAGTTGTTGTTCATAGCATCCGTCTTGGACAACATCACTAATTGGAGAGTGTTCGATGATGATCAATAGATCATCATTTTCCTACACATGGAAGATACTTTCCGAGGTGCGGTTGTCGATGAAGGCACCCACGATGAAGACCTCCACAATTTTATGGTAATATCAGATTCAAGGTCTCTAGAATCAACATCAGATCTGGTAAATTCTATCCCAAAATCTGTGATAAGATTAGAAAAGTTATATGATTTGCATGATAAATTCAGGAAATCAGTAAATTGTAAAACAAATAGTTCTTCCTTGACCCATGAAAAAGTGAATCTAGGAACTAAAGATAATCCGCAACGCATCAATTTGAGAACAGGATGTTCTGAGCATGAGAGGTTAGCCTTTATTAAGTTGTTTAAGGAATTTAAGGATGTCTTTGTTTGGACATATGATGATCTAAAAAAATTTGATCCTAACGTTATACAACACATCATTCCCATGAAACCCCAGACTCAACCTTTTCAACAGAAGTTGAGAAACCTTATCCCTGTGAGGAAGAAAAGTGGTGAAATCCGATTATGTGTCGATTTCCGAAATTTAAACCGAGCATCTGATAAAGACAACTACCTTGTTCCTCTGATGGAACAAATTCTCCAACAGGTATCCGGTTTTGAAATATTGTCATTGCTAGACAGTTTTTCAGGGTATAACTAGGTCCTCATGTCTCCTCTAGACCAGCTGAAAACTACTTTTCATACTCCATGGGGTACCTATGCTTATAGAAAGATGCCCTTTGGGCTTATAAATGTCGGTGCCACTTTCCAGAGAGCGATGGATATCACTTTTTGCATTCTAATTAATCAATATGTAGTAGTCTATCTAGATGATGTCACTGTTTTCTCAAAGAATAAGGTAGATCATTTAGCTCATAAGAGAACTGTTCTACAACGATGTCGTAAGTACGACATCTCTCTAAATCCTAAAAATTATGTCTTTGTAGTGGAACAATGCAAGCTGCTCAGATTCATAGTATCCAATGAAGGGATGATCATTGACCCCAAGAGGACTCAAGTCATTTCAAAACTTCCTCCCCCCTCTTCCAAAAAATCTATGCAATCCTTTTTAGGTCAGATAAATTTTGTTAGAAGGTTCGTCCCGAGTTTTTCGGAAATGGTCATGCCATTACAAAACTTAATAAAAAAGGATGTGCAATGCCATTAGGGACCTCAAGAAAGTGAAGCTTTTGACTCAATTAAAAAATCCATAGTGGAGGCTCCATCCCTAATGAGCCCTGACTTCACGAGATTTCACTCTTTACACGTTTGCCTCCAATCGATCTTATGCTGTTGTGCTAACCCAAAGGAATGTTGAAAACAACGAATTTCCTATTGCCTTTATGAGCTCAGCCTTTAAGGGAGCAGAGCTTAATTATCTAGCTGTAGATCAGCAGGCTTATGTTGTTTTTAAAGTGGTAAAACATTTTCGATCTTATCTACTAAAATCTAGAACGAAAGTCATTGTTCCTTACCCCGCTGTGAGAAATTTGTTAGTACAGAAAGAACTGGGTGAGAAACGGGCAAACTGGGTCACATCCTTACAAGAATATGACCTCAAGATCACTCCAACACAAATTGTTAGAGGCCAAGGTCTATGTAAATTAGTTTCTGATTCAGTTATAGAACAACAAAATCAAACCGGTATGTTAATTGAAGATCAACATAATCAAAATCAAATCTGTTGTGTACAAAATCCTACAAGTCCTTGGTATGATGACATTAAGTTTTATATAACACACGGTTCATATCCTCATCACCTTGATCCAAAAAAGAGGAGAGTGTTGAGATTAAAATATGCACCTTTCCAACTAGTGAATGGTATATTGTTTCGAAATTTTTTTGATGGGATTCTTATGCATTGTCTAGCAAGAGATGAAGCAGATAAAGTCTTATCAGAATTACATGCAGGAGAAGCTGGTGGGAATTTCGGTGGAGACACTACTGCCCACAAAGTATTAAGGGCGGGTTATTACTGGTCCACTCTTTTCAAAGATGCCCATGCATTATGCTGCAAATGCATAATCTGTCAAAAGGCTTCTGGACGAGTACAGAAGGTAGCATTCCTGCTACAACCTGTCTCGGTGGATTTCCCTTTTCAGCAATGGGGTCTTGACATCATTGGCCCAATTAACCCCACTTCCTCGCAACAGCATAAATACATCATTACAATGACATATTATTTCACCAGATGGTCTGAGGCTGCGCCATTAAAAGTGGTAAACACCAGTCAGGTAATATCTTTCCTTAATTCAAACATCATCACTTGTTTCGGTATTCCTGATTGTCTAGTGTTCGATAATGCTTCCCATTTTTCGTCTCTAGACATGAGTTCCTTTGCTTTATAAAAAGGGATAAAACTAAAGTATTATGTTAGCTATTACCCCCAAGGAAATGGTTTGGCGGAATCGACAAACAAAAACCTGATCAATATCATCAAGAGGACGGTCTCCGAAAACCACAAAAACTAGCATAATGCACTATTCAATGCAATCTGGGCTGATAGGGTAACTCTGAAAATTGTTGTTGGTAATTCCCCCCTTTTCCTCATTTACGGTAGGGAAGCAATTCTTCCGCTGCACATTCTCCTTGCATCTCTGTAGTTATCGCAGAAGGTTCAAGAAGAAGATTGTCCTCCTTTGGACAGTCGGATTAATGCTTTGCTGAAGTTAGAAGAGGTAAGGACTCAAGCAAAAAAAAAACTAGATCAACATCAAATTATTGTCAAAAGCTGGTTCAATTCGAATTCTGCCTCATACAGGAATTTTGAGGTAGGTGATCTTGTCCTCAAGTGGGACAAACCTCATGAGGGGAAAGGTGAGCATACTAAGTTCCAAAACCTGTGGTTGGGACCATTCTTAATCGCTGAAAAACTAGGTCCCAGTTCTTTTCACCTGCAGAATTTAGAGGGACAGCCAGACACCTTCTCAGTGAATGGCCAAGCTCTCAAAAGGTATTTCACCCGACAACTCTCAGATACACCTTTTGTACATATTTTTCTGTTTTGTTTTCTTTTGCTTTTCGTTTTGTTTTCCGGTTTGTTTTTATTTTTATTTTTGTTTACTGGTATTTTTGATTCAAACTTGCCTGTATTATAGTTTAGTTCAAGAGATGAGAACATAATTCTTCATCTTGAAACAACTGTCAAGGGTTGTCAGAGCATCAATTGCTGTGTTTTTCTAAAAACGTAGACTAGTTAAAAGTGATATTTTGTTTGAGAATTGATTTCTCGGTTTCGATTTGCATGTGAGAGTAATCACGACTATCTTAAAAAAACTCTTTATGATGTCCCTTCTCTTAAGAAAAAAAACTCAACGATGCCTCCTTGTCCTCAAAAATTAGTTTTATTAATAAACTATTTTCATATCTTGATGAAGGTTAGCAAGAAAAAATTAAAGGCCTGGAAAATATTAAGTTGTGTAAAAACTGGAATTTTCAGCATCACCCCGCTCTGCTGAATGTCTTTAAAACTATATCAGATTATGAATAATTTCTCAAAGAGTTGTGGGAAGTGTTTGTAAACCTACTGGGACAATGAACAGGTCCGCTGGCAGTGGGTAAATGCATGCATGATGCCAAGAGAACTTCGTCGGAGTACTGAACAGGCCTGCTGGCAGCGAAGCAATGTCAGGTTAAAGAAAATTCTTAGATTTAAAATTTGATTTTGGCCATAAGCATCCTTCATTCTGATTTGAGATTTATTGGAAAGGATAGAGGCGTCAGAGTGAGTTAATTGACATCCCTGTCAAGGCTATGGACGCCTGCTGGCAGCAGTGGCCCTGTCAACAGTATTGGAGCCATTAACTCAAACATCGTGGCTTTCATTTGTTAAGTTTGTCACCAGATTTCATTCTTCATAACAAAAAGATATCTTAAGCTGGACCACATCATGATTATTAAATATGCTCAAATGAATTTTCGATTGTTCTTTGATTTGAAATCATTCAAACATTTCCAACCCAAACTCGTCAGTAATGCAGAGATAACTGCTTCTCCCAGCAAGTCACCATTGTTTGCAGCTCGACATATTTTTAAACTTCTTATATCAAATATTAATCTATGTAGCTGCCTAGCTAGGGTTGTACATTTTTATGTTCTTCATAAGCAATTTTTGAAACGACAAATGTAAGTTTTCGGTTATTGCTAGTGTTTTTGTTTTCATGCTTCTTTCATGACTAAAAGCATGAAAACAAAGCATTTAAACTTATGTCTGTATTACCGCTCTATTTAAAAGTTTATGAAAGGCAAATGGCTCCATAGTTTTTGTTAACAAAGTCTTTGTTCCTTGCTATGAAGTTCATTCTCTTTGTTTCGAATCCTCGAATATGAAGCATGCTTATGGATTGTTATTTGAATCAACAAAGGTCAATTCAATTTAACCATCGATATATTTTTGTGTGGTTTTTGATCATATGTTCCCTTGTCACTATACTTTGGTTTATAAAATTTCCCTCTCCCAAACTTTAGAACCTAACCCACCTTGTTGCGCAATCATTTTTATTTTAATGCACCTGGTTGTGGCCTGTACTATGTAGGAGGTGGTAGTTCGACTACAGTGAGCCCATCATTTCGAATCTCAGTCTTGGGTTTTGCAACACTCCTCGCATTCATTTCAATCAACACCTATCTTTTTGTTGAGGATTTTTTGTTCATACGTCATAGATTGTTGATGAGTTTTAGGTATGGAGTTTAGTTTTGGTCTACTCTTAGAAACCCTCTATACTCATTGTGTTTGCATGATTGCTTGTTGAATTTCCCATGGCCCCAGTTGTTAGGATTGAACCTAATGGCTCTCAGACCTTGCTCCTGTGCGATGATGCAAGGGAAGATCTTGATTGTCAAGGTTGGCTTGTTTTCCTTTAGAGATTCCAGGGTTTTAACCTGCAACCCACTCAGGAATTTGCCCTCTCATTTGACGGATGTCGAGCTAAGGTTGGGGACATTTAGCTTGAAGTTACAGAAGATCTTTTAGGTCAAGCAATAGGTCTTTCTGTAAGCGGGCATAAGTGGTTCAAAAATGCTAAGGTCGAGGAGGTTCCCTAGAGTATTTTCTTTACATCTCGAAAGATCATTTGTTGTGATAAAGGTATGCCAGTGTTTGTGTTAAAAACTCGATGGCATGGTTTTCTTGCAGCGTTGAAACAATTCATGACGTGTGAAGGCTGTTTTGGTTTCATTTTTCTATATCACCTACATTTGCTCATGAGTTTCATTAGGTTTCTATTAAACATGCCTTATTACATGTGGAGAAGCCTGTATAAAATGGCAAAAAGGTATAAGAAGAAACATTTGGATTCAAGCCTGTTCCACCACTGTTTGATAAAAATAATTCTTGTACATCAATTGAAGTTACAAAACGATGACTGGGATGCCTTCCTAACCCGAAATGGATTCGCTAACTCCAATAATATAGAAGTTGACAAGCCTGTGATTGAGGAAACCATAGATTCTCCTGGAGCATTCCCTTCATATACATAGTCCTGTGTTATGACCACCCACAGTAAGCCTATACCCAACCCAAAGGTTGTTGAGC
>JASDQU010504957.1:17653-29246 GCA_032191745.1 Picea mariana | reverse complement strand
TTAAGTTTTAAAAAAAAAAGGGTAGGTGGGTTGATTTCAAGGAAGCTACGAAACAAATCAAACCCTCATGTGAGCTCGATCAAGACGATTGAGATCCATGAGAGCTCAGATTTCGAGATTGATAGGTTTTTGGCCGAAGAAGACCCTCCTTCCTTCCAAATAGATCTCGATAAACCTTACAATTTCATGGATAATCTGTCACCTTGTCTGAAGCACAGTGAAGGGTTTGCAGGAATTAAGTTTGGTAACAAATCTACAGGCCACATTGGGGATGTTCCAGTACACAACCATGGATATTCTTAATCGACCATCACACAGTCACAATGTGAAACTTGTCTGTTATGGATTGACAAGTATTACACCGATATACCCATTTTACAGTCACAGATCAAATCCCTTACTGATCAGGTCGACCCCTTAACAAATGAAAATCATAAGCTCAAGTCTATTATTAAGGGACAAGGAAAACGCTTGGAAACAACAGGGAACATCATATTAAAAAATGTCGAGACTGCAACAACGGTGATAAATTCTAAAATCATGTGAAACGATTTGATCTTATAGTTAAAGGTAAGATTTCTTTTTATCTTAAAATAGTGTTATATTTTGTTCATTGAATAAATTAGATTTCATTACTAAAATAGACTAGCTACAGAATCAGCAGATTCTATAGCCAGTCTATTCTAATTCGAAATTTGGAAATTATTGGTTAAATGTATATCTGAATCTCTCTATTTTATCTTTTCCTTCAGGATATTTGGGAGTCTATGGTGACCAAGTGATCTGAGGCATTTTTTTGGGGCCTGTTATCCATATCTATGGTCCATTTTGGTATAAACAAGAATAAACTTTTTTTTAGCTTTTTAAAGATTTAGTGTGATCTAAGGTGGTTATATTCCCCCTCTATTTTTGTAATCAATAGATGATTGTGTATTATCTCATAAGATAAGACAATTAACTTTATGAACCCTTTAAAAACTCATATTTTTGTAAAGGAATCATCTTGGCTTGGGGTTGAAGGTGGACAGTTTATTCACGAATTTAGATGAAACATATGTTTACATTTCTGTTTTAGCTCTCTGTAAATGTTGTTTTCATTTATGGTTTGTTTATCTTGATAATTAAATAATTTTTGATAGCTTTTGTCTTCACAAATTATTATGTCGTCAGGATAATATCTTTTAATATCATCCACATTTTGATGCTTCAGATATTAAAAATAGTGATCACTCATTCAATCCAAATGATAAGGTTTTTCTTTAATTTTGTTGAATGATTAAATGCAAGTTGTTACAATTAGATTTATCTTACGTGTAATTTCTTGCAATCACAAATATCACAGCTACTATTTGCATCTTATCATTTTGTCATCAAAATCCAACTATTAATATACTGTTTTTCATTTATTCCGAACAGTTTCAAGGTTCACTACAGGTTTATCTCTTGGACAGGTTGGCTCGACATTCTATAATCATACAGATGATTGGATGTATGTTGATTAACTCATTAATAGGTTAGTTTATTTCTATTCATCGTTTTTTTTTTTTATTAAACTCTTATATGCGATATGGCTTTGACCGTCTACATATTCCCGTTTCATAATATATTTTCGATTTAATCTTATAGATAAATAAAGATAAAAACAAAAATAGTTTATTTTCTTTCTTTATCTGTTTTTGTTAAAAGAGCCATCTTTTCATAGATTTTTGTGAGTTTAGATTAAAATTCGCAACTTGTACATCATGCANTCGTCTACATATTCCCGTTTCATAATATATTTTCGATTTAATCTTATAGATAAATAAAGATAAAAACAAAAATAGTTTATTTTCTTTCTTTATCTGTTTTTGTTAAAAGAGCCATCTTTTCATAGATTTTTGTGAGTTTAGATTAAAATTCGCAACTTGTACATCATGCACATAAATTAGATAAACAGATCTATTGTGTAAATATTATTTAAAATAGTTATATGTATACATATGTACATATATACTCTAAGTAGTTATTTGTTAGTTTGCTCTTTTTCTTTTAGTTGTTTCTTTTAGGACTTTTAGATTGGCCAACGGAGCCATTAAACCCATCAGAGCAAGTCATATCGAACGGCTTGGGTTATTTGAACAACCCCAGACCGGACTCGTTCTTCCAATTGACGTACGGTCATTTTCGCCCATCAACACATATCTAAAAATAAAGATGAAGAAGATGATGAGACATTCAGCACACAACTAGAAGAAGTAGAAGAGAATGAAAAAGAAAGGGAAGACGATGATATGGATACTAGTGAAAGTGAATAAGATAGTGAAGATGGAGAGATAAGAGAAGAATTCCCAAGAAGTGATACAAAGACACCCTCAAGAATTATTCAAAAAAATCATCCTGAAGAACTGATTATTGGAGATATGAATGATGGAGTGCAAACAAGAAGACAACTACTATATCAAATAGAATTAGCATTGTTGTCACATATTGAGCCAATTTCAATCAAAGAGGCATGTAAAGATGAGAACTTGGTTAAAGATATGAATGAATAATTGGATCAGATTGAAAGAAATCAAACTTGGGAACTAGTTCCTAGACCAAAAGATAAAAATGTCATTGAAACTAAATGGGTATATAAAAATAAAATGAATGAAGATGGGAAAGTAATCAGGAACAAAGCTAGATTATTATGCAAAGGTTATGCTCAGGTTGAAGGAGTATACTATGAAGAAACATTTTCACCTGTAGCCAGATTAAAGGCAATTAGGATGTTCTTATCTTTCTCCAGCTACAGAAAATTTAAAGTGTACCAAATGGATGTCAAATCAACATTTCTCAATGGAAATATAGAAGAGGAAATCTATATTGAGAAACTAGATGGGTTCCAAATAACCAATAAAATATACTATGTTTGTAAATTAAATAAGGCACTCTATGGATTAAAACAAGAACCCAGAGCATGGTATGCAAGGCTAGACTCTTATTTACAAAAACAAGGCCTCAAAAGGGGATCAACAGACAACAATATTTATTGCAAAATTGTTGGTAATAACTTTATCATTGTGGAAGTGTATGTTGATGATATCATATTTGGTAGTAATGGTATGAAAATGAGTGAATACTTTGCTAAGATGATGCATCAAGAATTTGAAATGCCTATGCTTGGCGAACTGAATTTCTTCCTTGGATTACAAATAATACAGTCCAAAAAGGGAGACTTTATCCATCAGTCTAAATATGTTGAGGATATGCTTAAGAGATTCCAGTTAGAGGATTGCAAACCTATTAGTACAGCTATGACATTTGGATGAAAACTAAGCAAGGATGATGAGTCCAAAGCTGTAGATCCAAAACACTACAGATCAATGATTGGCAGATTGCTCTATGTAACAGCTTCCAGAATTGATGTCAAGCAAGATGTTGGAATGGTGGCTAGATTCCAAGCAGAACCAAAGTAGAGTCATGTTCAAGATGTAAAAAGAATCTTTAGATATTTGAAAGGAACCATATGTCTTGGTTTGTGGTATCTTAGTAAGGACCCATTCACATTAAAATCCTATTGAGATGCTGATTGGGCAGGAAGTGTAGATGACAGAAAAAGTATGAGTGGAGGAGCATTATTTTTGGGAGAATCACTGGTTGCTTGGATAAGCAAGAAACAATCCTCAATTTATTTGTATAGAATTGAAGTTGAGTATATTGCAGTAGAAGAATGTTTCACACAAGTGGAATGGATGAAACAAACTCTACAAGACATCAAAATAGTATTTGAAGAACCCACAATTATCCACTGTGAAAATACAAGGGCGATAAGTCTCTCTAAGAACCCATTCCAACACTCAAAATCGAAACACATTCCCATAAAATACCACTATCTAAGAGGTCAAGCTGAAAACAAGAACATTAAATTGGAATATGTTCCAACACAAGAACATGTGGCATATATTTTTACAAAACCCTTTAACAGAGATATATTTGAATATTTTAGGCAAAATTTGGGAGTAATACTTCTTCCTACCTAAAATCTCTCAAGAAAATGATGCATCAATTGGCACCTATTGAGGGGGAGATAGAAATCAATGACATAAGGCATTATTCAGTTATGACCAAAAAAAAAAAAAAGATTGATTTCAAGAGGAGTTACCAGTGGTTAGAGAAGTGTTTATACAGACAGATGATTGGAGAAGAAACCATTTACCATTGATGTCAAAGGGGGAGAGAAACTTCATAAAAGGAAAGCTTCATAAGAGGAAATCATCATCACAGGGGGAGTTTTGAATATAAAATTAGTGTGTTTCCCTCAATGACAAAGGGGGAGATTGTTGGAAATATTGTCATTGATGTCAACAATCGAAGTGATGATGACAAAACAATGTGCAGAGATCGATCGAAGTGATGATGAAAAAATAGTGTGCAGAGATCGAATGAAGTGATGATGTCAAAACAATGTGTAGAGATCGAAAGAGCGAACAGGAGAAGCGAATACTCGAATGATCAAAGCTCAGAAGGAATAACACATTGCACAAAGAAAAATTTGTGTTTATTGTTGATCATGATAGGATAAACAATGTTCCTATGATCTGAAGATGGAAGAAGCGCATTGCAGAATGATGTTGACCACGCAAGCAGAAAAGGAAAGAAGCTTCAACGGTCATTTAATCAAGAAATTAAAGGCACTGATTGTCTCAAGTAATGGGATTTATCCCACACTGGAAGTATGAATAAACACATATAGGTTTATATACACAACTCTTTACATATCTTATCGACGCGTAGTGCAAAGGTATGGTGGGGGCTCTAGGTGTTTGGACTCCACGAGAAGCTCACTAGCCTGGAGCCTTGGACGACCTGTCAGGCCCCCTACCTTTTGGTCAAAGTGACAATGATTGTCAATCTAATGATGAAGGATCTCGACCATTAGATCTGGGAGAAGCAGCATGGCGGATAGCTATGAGTTCCTTTGGAACTCGGGAATCAGAGGATTTGGAGTGTCGAGGAGTCAAGGATCTTGAACTCACGAAGTCTAAAATTTGGAAGAGATTATAGTCGTCAGTTGAAAGGAGAACACGTGGCACTATATCAACGAATTTGGGTATTCATGATTCGAAGAAAAAACGACGAGAGTTGTTCGAAATCACGAAACGCGAAAGTGATGAAACACTCAGCCCTGGGTCATAACCCGAGGTCACATGTAAAACAGGTTGTGGAAGAGGAGCTAGCACCTTTAATGGGGATTTTACCATTTCAGAGATTGGGAGGTTGGACATAACATACATCAAAGAAACCCAAAGGCCGAAGCCCTGAAGTTGATGAAGCAAGACACGTTGATAGACCACGTTAGTAGAGCATGTCATATAGGACACTTGGAATAGTCAGATAGTGACAATTGTCAAAGTAAAATTGGCATTTCAGGCACGTGTAAATCGTGAATTTTAATGACATGTGGAAGCTACTCGACACGTGCCAAGTCATCATGTGACATCAGTAGGTTTACGTCACATTGGGATTTTCTACTTTGAGAGTTTTGCATAGCAAGAAAATACTCTAATATCTCGAAGTCCCGAACATCAAAATTTCAAAAGGGACACGTGTCAGTAGATTGATAGCTTCGGAGATTTGACACATTGGAAGTCATGAAAACCCAAAGGGAAAAGTTATGAAATTACGACAACCATCCATATCAACACACAATTAAGTCATAGCCATCAGATTTAGCAGTGAAAGGATGAGTGTAAGGTCTAAACAAGACCGTTGATCTATCTCCGTGAAATAAACGTGAACCATATGACTGTTTTGGCGATATCGTAATCGGGAGTTCTGAAATATTGGAAGTCATGAAGACTCGAAGGTCAAAGTGCCGAAATCCCGTCATCTGTCCATCTCATGAGAAGATCAGAATTAAATATCGATCATTGATTTGAAGGAAGCACCTCCGTATAGTTTGGTCTCTGTGAAATTTACAGAGATCCGTGAACAAGTATAAAGGTTTAAAATTGATCCATGATTGTGATCAATTTACCTTCATGGTAAAAATAAATAAATAAACAGTATTAACGCTAATTAATCAAGGAGGTGCAATGTTCGAAATGAAGGAACACAATGTTTTACACTCACGTTGTTTTGAAGATTATATAAACAAGGAAGTGTGGTGAGAATAATGTGTCTTTGCAGTCCAAATCAGAAGATCAATAGCTGAAGCAGATTCCAAGAACAAAAAATAAATACCTATGTATTACGGATGGTTGGATTGAGAAAGGGCAGGTTGGTGCCTATAGGGGGAGTTGATGCTTCCTTGTCAGTTGTAGCTGACTAAATGGGGGGTCGTAGCCTCCTACCAGTTGGTGCTGGTAAACCAGGGTGTGGGTGCATCCTGATCAGTCAGTGTTGATCAAAGAGGAAGTACATCTTCCTTCTATGTGACATGTAAACCAATTTTTGCAGTTAATAGAAAAGAGTTTGTGGTTTTCCCATTTGGGTTCCACGATAAAATACTGTGTTAAGATTCTTTTTGGATTAATAAATAAAAAATTGATATAATTGTTGTGTCACTGATTCACCACCCCCTCTCAGTGACAAAATCTGATCCTTCACAACTCTCCCTCTACAAAGGCACCTACAGATAAGATTTACATTTCCATGTTATCACTGAACTCCATGCCCAAACATTTACCCCACGCCACCTCATACACTTGCATGACCTAGATTGATTCTTGCCTAGGAAACACCCCAAAATTAAGGAGGATTATCCCAATAGAACACCTTGAGACCTTCTCCAAACCTGATTTGTTAAATTGCATAATGTCTTTGAGCATTTTTCTGGGTAAAGGGGAGTTTTATGCACATGTTTGGGTAATTTAATTATTAGATGTGATTTACATGTTATGATCCCTGTAACTTATGAAACCCTAGAGGGAGTTCTTGTTGTTGTTGTAGAACTTTTCCCAGTGGATAGGTACACATGGGGGAATGATTAGCTCGGACCTCCATGGGTATGAAAGCCCATAGATGGAAGTTGTAACCCTAGCCAGGGGAAAGAATACATAAGATATTTTCATCGGGAAGAAAGAATGGCATTTCCCTTGGAGACGCCCTGACAAACCTAGACCTAGGGGGATCTTGCTCTTCCACCTGGGCGTTGACCTTTGAGAGCCGATGATGTCACAATTATGATGTTGGACATCATCCAGAGCTAGGGTTTTCATTTTGAGTGTAGTATTGTGCTAGTTGGCACGTGTGGGAATCATCTAGGGCCTTTGGAGGCCAAACGTTCTACATCTGGAGCCCAACATTCCACCTAGAGGCTCAATGTCACTCTAGAAGGGCACGAATTTACCCTTGGAGATGGTTTTAGGGGTTAATTAATTTTATTTATGTCTAAATTGAATTTATTTGTAAATTTTTCAGGTCATCATTTATTTGACCTGAAATTAATTAAAGGTCACCAATTTTGTATAAATAAACATAAAGTACATTCATTTTTATCATCACAACTCCTCACACAAGAAGAGAGGTCTGAAATTTGCGCCTTAGAAGGGATATTGGCTTAAATTGTGAGGCACACTCTTGTATAAGGATGATTTTTTGCAGGTTGGATCAATGTTGGAAGCTTTTATGGTGATCTTGCATGATATATCATGATTATTCTTGGTGCAAGTAGGTAAAATCTACATTTTTTCTCATCTATTGAATGGTTTATGTATGGTTTTATTTTCTCATACAAGATTATGAAATTTCATGACATGATTAATGCTTGAAGTAAGGAACTTAAATTACTACTTTCTTACTTTGTTTTTGCTAAGCTTTTCATTGAATTGATTTAGTAACTAGTGAAACCCTAGAGCCCTAGTTCCTAGAAATCTAAGGTTTTGACTTAGATATCTTTGCCTAAGTTCTTATCCCATAAGAAGCTCAAGGAGAGAAAGGTTCTAGGGCCTATAATTGCCTACACCCTAGTATCTTGTTTTCTTGAGGAAAATGCATAGGGGGACTTAAGTTACTACTTCTCCTATGCATTCCTCTTGGAATTTTGTGCACTATCAAAATTGATTTGCAACCTTAGAAGAAGCCATCCACTTGACTCAATAATCCCTATAAGGCATTAGTTCCAGCCTCTCTCTTATTGTAGGATTGATTAAACACTCAAACTCTCTTCCTTGAAGCTTTTGCTAACTTCTACTAACCCTAAACTAGACTAATTCACTAGCTAACTTGCTGTTTTTGCAAATCACTGCTACAACCATACTAATCAACATTAATTTGTTGCATACACCTACATAACTTGTGCCTAACTCATTCAAAAATTGCTTGTGATAATTTCTTGTGATAATTTCCAAACAATCTACTAGGTTAATGCTAAGTTTATATGTTGTTTCCTTGCAATTTTGAGCACTAGAATTTTTTGTTGTTACAAAAGATCAATAAAACCATCTAACTACAACAAATTCTCTACAAAATTAACATTTAAGGCTATCTAGACATTGCCAAACTTTCTTGTGACAATTAACTATCATTCTGACTAGTTAAAACTACTTTTTCTTGTCTTTTTCAAGCAATTTCAAGGCATAATTTTTGTGGTTGTTACAAAATACTTCTTGTTGTTGTAAAATGTTGCATTGCTGCAATTTTATGTCATCTAGCCTATTTTTTGATTTTTCATGGTATTAAGAAGCACTAACATCATTTTGTACTAGAAAATTGCCATATTTTCTTTGTTGTCTTGTTCTGGGCAGGTACACTCCATTTTACCATTTCTTCATCCCTTAAAGACCTTAAGAACCTTTTCAGTTGAGTGACCAGTGAGAGGGGGATTTTCTTGCATCCTTGCCTTAGTCTTATCAACCCTTTGGGTCACTCGGGATGTCTCCCTTGGGGTAACTTTGATATACTCTTAAACACAAAGGGGTTTCCTATTAATGTTACATTGATAGGTCATCCCTTGTTACGCCAATCTTGCATTCACTTGCCTTGTGCTTTGGGAAAGTATTGTTAGGTAGCTAGAGAGGTAGTGGGGGGCCCAGAGGGCCCACAGTTATAATAGTAGAGGCCATTCAATGTAAAGTGGAATAGGTGAACTATAGTATTAAATAAGGCCCACTATGGTAGTTAGATATAATAAATGGGTAGTTAGATATAATAAATGTTAGAGGACTTCTTAGAAGGTTCTACTTCTAGAAGATTCCTCCTCTAGAATGTTCTTAGGTGAGGGTAGCACTCTATAAAGGGGTTCAACCAATGTAATGGGATATGAGGAGAAGTATTTTATTATGATTTGTAAATCAATAGGAGGATGCCCCCCTGAATAGGCAAGTGAACATGAGAGGATCCCTTCCATAATAGGATCTAATGTATGTGTTGGCATGTTTATAGGCAGGTATGCTTGTCATTGATGGCAAGATCAAAGTATGTAGCGATGGAAAAATAGGGACAACGTAAGCTCAGAAGAGATAGTACAGAGGTGCACGAAGAGTGTAAGAGTGCTTGTTTATTTGATGGAAAATAGGCAGGCAAGGAAGACCAGCAATGCAGGAATGATTGCATGAAAAGATCAGAAGTGTAAAATCCATTTTGGAGTTTCGAATACTGGGCATTGGAGGAGTCAAGGAAGCAACTCATGAAAAGAATGCCGAAATGGCAAAATGCGAAACGCCGAAATCCCGAAATAGGCACATAAACAAAGAATTTCGTAGACCGGGAAATAACTCCATTTTGGAGTTTCGGGTACAGAGAGTTGGAAGAGTCAAGACTCTTCATCTTTAGGAGTCCCAGAATTGCGAAATACAAAATGCTAAAATCTCGGAAGAAGGAGGACAATTTTGGATACCGAGAGTTGAAGTGTCAAAACACTTCACCACGGGAGTCCCAGAATTGTGAAATGCGAAACGCTGAAATCCTGAAAGCAGGAGACAGTTTCAGATACTGGCATTTCAGATACCAGGAGTTGGGGATGTCAAGAACTCTTACTAACAGGAGTCCCAAAGTCACAAAACCCAAAGTTGTGAAATGTCAAAGACTCCATATCGTAGGTTCAGATACCAGGAGTTGGAGATGTCAAGGACTCTCACGACAGGAATCCAAAAGTTGCGAAGTGTGAAAAGCCGAAAAGTTGATCTGACTCCATTTTGGAGTTTTGTAGACCGGGACTTAGAAGTGAAGAATATTCACATCAATAATGCCAAAATCGTGATATACGAAATCGTGAAATGATCTAGGTCGACAGATCCAGGAGGTGAATGTGGAAGATCACGTCAGAAAGGATAGGTGGAAGACTATGACATGTGGAACGATTAGACAATGACAAGTGTCAAGTTGATTTGACATTTCAGGCCACTGGAAATCACAATTCTGAGTGACACGTGGTAGCCATTCAGGTCACAACATGTCATTGAGTGACGCAAGACTGACCTCTCTCTGGGATTTTTTTCTTCAAGAGTTTTAACTCCATCACTCCCCCAAAGTCCCGAAGGATGAAGTCCCGGGGAAGAGGATAGATGTCCCATCACCATGGATTGTGGACCATTGATCTGGAGATCGAAGAGCTGTAGAGAAGAGCTTGAATCGGCAAGCTCCATGTCAGAGTTTTGGGGATCGGGCAATGGAGCATAAATAAATCCTCACATCAAGGATGCCGAAATGTCGAATTGCGAAATCGCGAAAGCGCTTTATGGATAAGTGCTCAAACACCAATGATGGTCACATCGTTGAAGAGTTGTAGAGAAAATATTGAAGTGGAAAGCTCCATTTCAGATTTTCGGAGATCGCAAATTGGAGAGTCGAGATGCCTCACAACAGGATTGCCGAATTACTGAAATGTTGAAATGCAAAACACGTTTTGGCTCAGCCTGTGGTCACAGCCATTGGTCACATCGACGGAAGATGAAGGAAGGAGTTAGTGCAACCAAGCTCAATTTTAGAGTTTCAGGGACCTCGACATAGAGCGTTAAGAAACTCTACCACAGGAATGCTGAAATCCTGAAATGCCGAAATGCGAATTAAACACAAGATCCCATGGATCCAATCCAATGGTGCAGGTGAATTTAAGTATGATCATAGGGCTACTGTTGCACTTCAGATTGTAACTTTCAGAAACGACTAATAGCTTTTGCTAGAGGAATCAAATAGGCTTTAGCGTCACCTCCAGAGAAGGTGACGAGGCTCGAATCTTCTAGTGGAATGGAGATTATTCTTAGAGGTGATTGACAGATGGAAGAGTGTTGAAGCCTGTAACTGCAACAAAGAGGATTAGCTCCACTTTGATAGTGAAGATGAAGAGTATCAACTGCCAGACAGGCTAAGGAATCTCGACTTAACACCCAGTGATGATGGACACATGGATATAACTGCCAGAGAAGTTGAAGAGTGGCAATTATGATCAGGTAGAGCACTCGACATGGATAGAGGATGCAGAAGCATGGAGTGACAACATGCAGAAGTTTGATAGAGAACATAAGTATGTAGAACAAAGAGGAGATGCGGTGCTGCTGTGTAAAGATAGAGGAGTGTAGAAGGAGGAGGGTACATGAGCTGAAATACAGAGAAGAGGAATGGTGGATGAAAGAGGAAGGAACACAATGCATAATGGGAGATGAACATAAAGCGTAGAGGAGTGTGCAGAAGA
>JASDQU010504957.1:4315-17553 GCA_032191745.1 Picea mariana | reverse complement strand
CTAGTGGTCAAATTAGAGAAGGTTTAAACTAAATAAAAAATAGTTGTTATATATATACAACCATTACAACAAATGGTGATTTGAAAACTTAATGTGGTGGGGGGTTAATATAATATAGTTTTAAAAAAAACTATATTTTAATTTATTTTACAACCACCAACCCAAAAGGGGAGACCCATGGGTTTGACCCTGGGATCTCCCCAAATATAACTGATGCAATTTTCCAATACGCCAAGGGGCACCTTTGGTAATTCCTCCCATAACATTATATTTCAACCCATGTAATCCATCCACTAGGGGGGATCTGCGGTCTAGGAGTGGGAATTTTTTTCTATACAGGAGCATTTATTGTAGGGCCGTACGACTGTTGTGGCATGACTTTTGAGGCAGAAAGCCTAGGAGGAACTTGGGGTGACAATGCCATAATTTGACGAATTGAAATTCATTTTTGCATGATTTCTCGCCACGAATCCACTGGTGCAGTTAGAATTTGGATTCGACCAGTATATTTGTAGGGAATTTTCATATTTGAGGTATTTCCATGTATTTATGTCAATTTTGTTGAGATAATATAAAGGCCTCTCCACTTAGAAGTGGGCCTGGAGACATAGTCCATTGTTGGGACAAACTCTATTATCAAGTCTTGTCCAATTTTTAATCTTGTTATTTCTCCATGTGTATGTCTTCTTCATTTATGTTGCACATAAGCTTCTTTTATGTTCTTTAATGCAATTTATGTTATAGTTGTCGAAGAAAATATCTCGGATCAAGTACTCATACAAAGGATTACTCTCTCATACTTTACTTATCTATTGTCCAAGGATACATAAATCCCATGTCTTCAATTGTATCATCTTCTTGAATTTTATGCATAGTCCTCATCCTATATCCCTTCTGAGGAAAATATTTATACATGTGGTCTCCCTCACATCCCAACAATTTATAAGCTACTATATTGGCCTTTCCCCAAGGAATCTTTCATATTGGGGTCATTTTGTTCTTTCTTCCCTTTCCTATATGACTGTGAATTGTTCCTGGAGAAAGGTGGCTTGAACCATTTCCTCCTCTGATCCATCTTTCCTTTCTTTTTTCATCGCAATATTTTTGCAAATATGATCTTATCCTACTCCACTCATACACATAATTATCTTTTCTCATGGATTCCTTTAGAGTATTGGGCTCATAAAATTGAATTTTATCCTTGTGAAATCATGGCAACCCACTCAAGAACCTCTGAATTTTAACCTTCTCATCCATAATTAAATATACATACCTCAAAAGATCCAACAATTTATTCACATACTCTTCCATGGTCATGTTTCCAAGCTTATTATCGAAGAATTCTTGGATTTTCTTATCATAATAGTGTTTTGGCAAGTATTGTTGCTGAAAATACTTTCTAAAATCCTTCGAAGAGATTCTCTTTTAATCAATATGTTTGACTTGCTTCAGTTGGTCCCACCACATGGAAGCTTTCCACTAAATATGATATATGGAAATATTTGCTTCCATATTTGATGAATAATTATAAAGCTGAAAATATTTTGTCACTTCCAAAAACCAGACTTAAGCTTATTCACCCTTCATTTTCTCTCCATCAAATGTTGGTGGCTTGACCTCTTGATATCTCCTTGTAAACTATCTAACTTGGGCCTTCTCCTTTTATGTTCGATAGGGGACCTACTTGGGCTAATATCCAATTTCGAAAATACAAGTTCTCTTTTGGATAAATATATAGGTGAATGGTTATGTATACTAACACTTCTTGAGTGCTTTGGACCTCTGTAGTCATCCCTCCTATCATGAGATATGTTCTTTGATGCATGACTTGCATTAGCTGCACGTGTTATGTTTGACTCCTTATTGATTTTTCTTTGAAAGTTATTCATAATCCATAGCAGATGGGAATTAATTTGGTTCTTCTCCTCTTAATCTCTTATCAACATTTAATTATTTGTTTTATAGATTTGAACTTCCCTCTGTAATCTCTTCATTAGTTCTACATGATTCACTCCATTTCAATATCCATTGGAATCTGTTTTTGCTTTTCCCAAACCAATATTTAATCCTATGATCTCATCTCCATTATTGTAAGAACCTTGTGCATCATCCATCTCTTTATTCCTCATTTACAATCCTTATATGTTATTCATGTATCTCTAATTATGCAAAAATGTGCATGAAACAATTATTCGTATAATTATACATATTATAAATTATTTCCTTAATTAGGCTAGAGGTCATTCTTCATCTGAATTTATGAAGATTATGGATGCAATAAACCAAATTATGATTATTTAAACACATTCTCATATGAATCATATTTCCAATGAATTTACTCATGCCTCATTCAAAGTTCTAAGTTCTAAGTTATAACTTTCTAAATTTTATCATTTCCACTTAATTGTACCCTATTCTCACCAGTGCAACGTACCTGCGAGACCATTTTCTTCCACCCATAGCAGAAAATGTGTCATGGACCAGGAAATGTTTTATGTCGAGCATAGGTAGAATTTATGATTGTGAATACACAAAAGTTTTCATATTTGGAATTTGATGCTCTAGTCAAATTCTATATAAATATGGAATTTTCAACTTTTCCCCTTTTAAATTTTCTCTAAACTTAGAATTTTATAAAAAATTTTGGCTATCTTGCAAAAGAAGCAAAACTGGGAAAAGATTCCTCAAGACAAAGTCGTTCGTCTTGTTGCGGAGGTAAAATGCAACTAAATAATGTTTTCCAAATTTTTGAACTAGGGTCCCTTTTCCTCCAAGGATTTCAAAATACCCAAAACGTGTCTGGGAATAGTGGTTTTTGGCCTATTTTTATGTCCCTGTTCCAAACTCCTTTGAATTTGGCTAAAATATCCATTGGGTATTTCATGTCTACTTTCTAGACTCACTATACAAATTTCATCAAGAACATAACCTTTGTCAAAGAGTACCTACACCATGTTCTTTAAAAACCACTAATTTTCATTTGATGGAAAATTTTAGAAAAAATAGTCAGTGGCCCTCACTATTACTTTTGTATCCTTCCTCACTACAGACATACCCTTTAAATTTCAGCTAATTTTGATTTAATATGTTCTTGTTATGGCTAAAAAAAGGTTTTTGCCTCTAGACTTTTTTAATAAAATCCATCATCTTTTTGATGTGGAAATCTGGCTAACGTGGCATGACATGTGGCTACTGATGTCCACTTGTCATCCCTTGACATGACCATCTCACCATCCTCCCTTCCTTCATCGATGATCAAATTATTTATTCTATCAACGGCTTGAATATTTCTCTTGTCAATGGTTGCCAAAATCCTTCTATTGATGGTCACCAAATTTATTTCATCAACAATCGCCAAAATCCTTCTATCAACAAAATTTGAAATCCTTCTTTTGACGGACTAAAAAATCCCTCCTTTGGCGGTCTAAAAAATCCTTCTTTCGGAGGTCCAAGAAATTCTTCTCCATCGGCGGACAAAAAAATGCACTTCAACGACCTCCAAAAATATCTCTTCAACGAACTCAATTTTTTGTCTTTTGACAAATTAAAAAATTCTTCTTCATCGACAACCTACAAAATGCACTTAGGAAACATCCAAAATGGACTCTTCGACGAACTTAAATTTTTGTCTTTCAACAAACTCAAAAATTATTCTTCATCGAAAACCTACAAAATGCACTTCGACAACTTCCAAAATGGTTTCTTCGGTGAACTCAAATTTTTGTTCGTCAACAAACTCAAAATATTTCTCCATTTCCAACCTACAAAATGCACTCTTCCAGCCTACAAAAAGGTTTCTTCGACAAACTTAGATTTTGTCTTTCAGTGAACTCAAAAATTCTTCTTTATCAAAAACCTATAAAACACAATTTGATAACCTCCAAAATGGTTTCTTCGACGAACTTGAAGTTGTTTCATAAAAAAAATAAAAAATTATTCTCCATCGTTGAGCTACCAAGTGGACCTTGGTAGCCTACAAAAATGTCTCTTCGACGAACTCAATTGTTTGTCTTTTAGCGAACTCAAAAAATCTTCTTCATTAACAACCTACAAAATTCACTTTGGCAACCTCCAAAATGTTTCTTTATTGAATTCAATTTTTGGTTCATCGAAAAACTCAAAAATTATTCTCCATCGCCAAACTAGAAAATGCTCTTCGGTATCCTACAAAAAGGTCTCTTTGGTGAACTCAAATTTTTGTTCATTGACGAACTTGGTTTTTCTTCATCGGCAAACCAAAAATTTCTCCAACTTCACTGAATTTCACTGAACTCTGAATTTATCCTTTGGTGATCCTAATTTCTTTTTTTCGGTGAACTTAAGAAATTGTTCATAGATGAAATTAGATTTTGTCTTTCGGTGTATTGAAAAATTTGTTCACATCGCCAAACCAACATTTCTAAAAAAATTTCATCCAAATTTAGAATGAATATAGACTATTAATCTCAAGATCAATGTGATCTCAGTCGTCGATTTCACTAAGCTTCATGACTACCATGAAAACATGAAATTCGATCTCCTAGGCCAAAATTTAACTCTGCAACTTGCAGATTGATGCCATTAATCAACCCTTTCACGATTTTAAGGGAAATTCAACCTAAAATTTCTTATAATGTTGGGGATTTCACTCATATTTTATAAATTTCCCCAACTCAATACATATCAAAACTTTGCAACAATGTATTTGTCAAATTCATGTTGGTCTTTGGCCCATACTGGTTTGGTTTTGAACTAGGTGCTCTAATACCAATATATAACATACTTAACTTCATGACCAGACCACATTACTAATAAATTGACTAACATATCAATTCAAATGCATAAAATATGTGTAGCATTACATACAACCTCATGTTATTATCATTAATAATTAAACTTATGAATGCATACAATTAAATACACATGACAACAATTAAACACACACAACAACATTCAATCATAACATTAAAATTGTAAATAACACAATGATCATAACACTTATCTTTTTAAAAATGTTTTACACAAATCGATATAGACCATGGATGTTCTACCCAACCATAATCTTTGTTGCACCAGTTTTCTCTACAACAAGCCACTCCTAAGATGGGGCTATGTGTCAAGGACATACAGGCTCCTACGAGTGTCTACAGTTCACTTTAACAACTCAAAACTCACTAAAACATAGTGGCATGACCCCTACAACAATTCCAACCACTCAATTCTCTTCCCCGACAATTTGCAAAACCCAAGGGATGCGATTTCCTTTTCTACACCACATGCCCTCATACAATATCCATCCCCTCTATGCATCTAGTACAGACCTGCCAGGAATATCTCTACTGTGGGATCTAGGAAATCCAACTGCAATAGGAGTGCTCACAACAATCTTTACACACTATCTTCATGTAATTTCTCACTAGAAATCACTCATAGGAATAACAACCTCATTCTCAACATAATGACCATCTTCAACAAGTTGTCTTAAATATCGACTATGTCTGCCCCCTCTTTCCCAACACTCAACTTTGTTTTTCCCCACTTCTTGCTAAATGTAAAAACTACTCTTCTTCCTACTCTAATTTTCCTTTTCCCCCAAGGATGATTGCACTCAACCCATGTTGTCATAATTGAGAGGGATAACTTTCTCACCCAACTTCTTACATGAATTCAATGTTTGAGTGTTTAATAAGTCAAATGGATAAATAGATAAATGACAAACTGATTAATGAAAGTGGCTTAAGACTCAAGGCATGTGGAAATCCCTCAAAACCCCCATTAATCCCCATCTCTTGTATAATCATAACCCCCCATTAATATAGTCCTTACTCATCTACAATTGGTAGTGTATTTCATTTTATTATTTTCATTGTACAATGTTTACATATTACATTGCTTGGAACTCAACCATTCATAATATTTACAAATATACAATGCATCATCGGGGGTGAAAATTGGGGTGTTACATGCATACTAAAGGAGCACACTTTTACTTAAAGACATATTAGACCAAGTTGATGTTTACTAACTCCTAAGTGTCTAAATATACTAACAAATGGGAGGTCCATCAAAAGGGTGTTAAATATGCATTCTTGCATATGGATTTTCAAGAATAAATTTACATGGAACAACCTCATTGTTATGTCAGAATGACCCCATCCTTGGTTGTTTATTTAAGAAATTTCTCTATGGTTTTAAACACGCTCCTCAATATTTGTATGCTAAAATGGATATCTTTCTTTTTGAGACCAAATTTTCTAGATGTCATTCTTACCCCAATGTCTATACGAAGAAAATAGGTAACCATCCCTTAATACTTGTTTTGTATGTTGATGACTTTATTCTCACTCATAGTGACCCCAAACTTTTAAACCCTATGAAATCCAACCTTAATAAGAAATTTGAAATGATAGAATTAAGTTATTTATATTATTTCCTTGGCCTCCAAGTATTCCAAACCAAGGAAGGAATTTCCCTTTCCTAGTCTAAGTATGCATGTGACCTTCTTCATCACATTCATATGGAAGATTGTAAACCAACCCCTTCTTCCTTTCAGTTTGTAGTCAAACTTGTTGCTACCTATACTACACCTTAAGTAGATGCCACTTTGTATTTTCAGTTAGTTGGTATTCCTTTGTATTTGACTCATACCCATCCTAATGTTTCCTTTGTTATTGGTCTTTTTTCCTAGTATACGCAAAAACCCATGAGATTCGATGAAAAGAAACAAAAATGATACTTTGGTACATCTAGGGTACAATTCAGTTCAAGATACATTACAGTTCAAGGGGGACTCCCTTGTTGGTTGGTTTCACTGATTATGATTAGGATGGTGACCTTGATGATTGGAAGTCTATTGCATGTTATGTTTTCACCCTTGGTTCTAGACCTACCACTTGGGCATGTAAGAAACAACAAGATCTTTCTCTTTCTTCATTTGAATTAGAGTATAGAGCAATAATTAATGCAATTCAAGAAGTCTTGTGGCCTCAAAATATCCTTTCAATGTTTGTATTCCAATAGCAACATCCAATTACACTTTGGTGTGATAATGAAAGTTCCATCAAGCTCACCAAAGATCCAATTCAACATCAGTACACCAAACACATTGATATACACATGCACTTCATCATAAAGCTTATTCAAGATTACATTCTTGAAGTGCTCTTTTCCACTACAAATGATCAAGTTGTAGACATTTTCACCAAGTCTCTTACATAAGTGAAGTTTTCCAAACTTTGATCTATGTTAGGAGTTCAAGAAGTTGCCATTAAGGGGGGATAATATCTAATGACTCCTTCCTTCTTCTATTACATCACCTTTGTAAATCCTTTAATCCTGTCACAAGTTGTTCTTAAGGGAGGATGTTAGGATATTTAGACACTTAGGAGTTAGTTAAGATCAACTCGATCTAATGTTTATTTAGGTAAAATTATTTTATTTAGTGTGTTTCCTTAGTATGCATTTGTAGTTACCTAATTATATGGTCATGATACATTTTAGAAATAATGTTATTTTATAGTTCATATTATCTTTGATATTAATATCTATATTGTTTTGTGGTTTAACACCTAATTTATTGATGATATCTATTTAAAGAGCATGGATGGTCATTTGAAAAAAATAAATTGTGAGAAACTCATTGTATAATTCTTTTCTTTTGCATTAATATATTGCCTCAAGTGACCACATCGAATGTAGCCATGGATTATTTCGCTTCTTGAGGTTTTTAACCACATGATAGATTGGTGTATTGATATTTGATATACTTATGTGAGTAATTGCTTAAGGAGTTTGAACTATTTGGAAATACATTTTTTTGTATACATTTGGTTCCATCCCGAAGCATTATTAGATACTAGAGAACATCAATTGCATGAATGCACAATCTATGAAGTACTGATCTAGTGGAAAAATACGCAACTAAAGTATGCGACATAGGAATCAACAATGATTCTACAATAATTACCCCTCCTCTAGCCTTGAAGTCAGCATTGTTTTTGAAGGTGGAGGGAATTTTAGGGTCCTACGCTAACCTCCCCACTTTAATTTAATTAATATTTAAACTAATTAATGTGTGAAACTCTTCTTTGAATAAGGTCCATTAGATAATAGTGGATAGTTATTTAATGTAAAAATGGTCCTCTTTATTAAATAAGGTCCACTAGGAAGTTGGTACTTATTAATAATGGAGGTACTTTATCCACTATGAAGTTGGTACTTTAATTTACTTAAGAGTTAAACTAATTAATGTATGAAACCATATTCTTTGAATAAAGTCCATTAGATAATAGTGGATAGTTATTTAATGTAAAAATGGTCCTCTTTATTAAATAAGGTCCACTAGGAAGTTGGTGCTTATTAGTAATAGAACCAAAAGTAGTTAGGGTGTTGTTATTAAGAATACATTCAAGCTTTAGGAGGATATGATATGTTTTTGTCAAGTATTATTGTATTTGGATCTTTGCTCAGTGTTGACACAGGACAATTTTGGGGAGAACCAAGGAATTTTTGATGCAGTGTTGTAAAATAGGGGAGCACACTGGAATTGGAAGAAAAGCAGCGCCGAAAAAAGAGGAAAAACAACATCGAGAAAGCAGTTATAAAGTGGAAAAACTGCCACAGAGGAGTTGGAAAGTGGACAAGCATCGACTTGGAGAACGGTTGGATCAAGGACTAACCATGAATAAGTCAAGGAGAAAGTGGAAAAACCTAATCTGCTCAGGGTTAGGGTTTTTGTAAGGGAATTGTCCCAGTTTTGTATAAGTAGAATGTATTAGGATGAAGAAAGGGTTGCCCTTTTTGTTAGAGTATGTAGTGTCGAGGTTGAAGTATATCCTTAAGTTGAGTAGGAGGTCTTGTTGAGAGACTGGTGTGATCTATGGAAAACAACTGTAACGGGGAAATAATTGTACAGTGCACAACACTAGATTTTGCAAGAATACAAATAAAGAGTAGAAGAAACAAATGTTTGTGGACATTGCCCAGGAGGGGGTGAACCATAGTATATCTGTGTCATGTGTATGAATGGTTGCATTACTTACTATTATGTTTAAGTTAACAAGATTTATTATGAATATGTTAAGTGTTAAAAGGTATATTACTGCACACTAAGAATAAACTAATGAAATCTGTAGAACAACAATAAGTAAATGAATGTCATAGCTAGTGTTGATATCTGAAGCTTATGGTACAATATATGAATATATATCATGGAATTCATGCGGTTATAATTGTTAATGAAGTATTTTTGGAATATTAGTGTGTTATTGGTCTAAACTAATATCTAATGAGGGTTTGTGGATAACATCGAGTAGATCCAATGCCTCTAAGAGAGAAACACATCCCATCCCATGGTTGCAGACATATGATTCCTATGACCATCCATTGAATCCATATCGGGTGAGACTACGCAGTGCACTTTATGTGTTGTGCTGCCTTCTGGTATCCAAAAGGGTTGATGGTCGAAGGGAAGTTGGTAATCCTATAGTTAGAACCTGGGTCAGCCCATAAGTAAACCAACACTCAGTAAAGAATCACCCCACCTTAAGAGGAAAGTGAAAATTTATTTATTTATTTTGATAATCATTAATACAAGGGTATATTTCACATATTACATCTTGTTTTCCATTGTATCAAGTTTTGTACATTTATAATCTCTGTATACCTAATTTGTGTTTCAAGTATAAGGATTAATAAACACTATATTTGATTATCCTTCTTCCTCTAATTTGTTGGATCTACATGCACTTTCATATTCCACCCACACCACTTCATTTTCTTTGGTGGAGGCATACCAAAAACCATTTCCTCCCCTAGTAACTATTTATAAATGTGTTACACTAAAACCTTAATCACTAAACAATGGTTCTACATAGTGTACCATGGACCTCATAAAACTATTCAATATTTGATAGGTAACGATACTCATGATGGCTACCATGTTACATTTAGAAAATATTGAATTCGATTGGGTTTTCAAAAATACCTTGGATCAAATGTATTAGGTTGGGTCAACATGTAGTAGTCACGTGGCCACAATTGTCACCTCATGAAATTTGTCAACTAAAATTTAATTCTTGTAAACCTCAAAGTTGTTTAGAACCCCTTTGGAATTTGTATTTGACTCTCTTATGTTAACAACCCTTTTGTTGGTTCTGTATATTGATGATTATTTATATTATAAACTTTAGATTCAATTCTCATATGCCAATACAATGAGTAAACATAAAGTGATAAACACAACGCTTTATTGATCACCTTTAGAAGAATGAACATAGTCAGGAGAGAAATAACCTTCATCTCCTTATGGAAGGAATCACTCCACAAGATATGATTTCTATAAGAATCAATATTTGATATATACAATATAATGATACTCATATATTTATACTTTCTTATGAGTATTCCTAAGGTTCTATGCCAGCTGCCTCTTATTATTGTATTATTTCCTCTTAACTACCAAGTGGGCCTATTCCATGATTATGGCCACATTACATACATTATACACTTGGGTACCTCCCCAAGTACCCCATATTATCCTCCCTAGGTACATATTCCACCTTATGGAAACTAGCTTTGATAGCACTTGTTATAAACTTTGATATATACAATGCATAAGAGAAACCCTTAACTTTAAAAATATCAAATGCTTTCCACACAATAATTGGCAAAAGATTATAAAGAAGAACCCTTAAGTAGGGTAACACCATCAAATACTCTTTATGGAAGGAATTATTCCATAATCCATGCTTTCTATGATAATCACATCCAATATATCCGATAAAATTATATTACTTTGTATTTATACTTTCTCATGAGTATTCCTAAGGGTCTATGCCAAGTACCCCTTATTATTATATGATTTCTTCTTAACTACCTAATGGGCCTATTTATTACCCATAAACTACCAAGTGGTCCTATTCCATTATTATGGCCATGTTACATTTATTATCCCCATTGGTACCTCCCTAGGTACATTACAATAGTTTCTTCAATAGTCTTTTTATCAGTCTCAACAATATTTTTAGTAGTTATCTTCCATATAAGTGGTAAAGGAGTGATGGAAAACTTGCCAATTTTCTTAGCGTATGCATAGTTAATTTGACATAACTCGTTAACTTCTTGATTCAGAATAGCATACCATGGTTTTGTTTTTGCAAGATTAGGTTACTTGATATCCACAATCATATCTTCAAAATTTTCCTTAGGATTAGAATGTGCATCGAAAATATTGTGTGAGAAATAAAAATGCATATTATCTTTATCAACCATACAATGATGACCCTCCTTCTAACACTAAAATTGTTGAAAAGGTTGAATGACCTTATGTAGTCAATAGGATTCTCCCTAGTGAAAGGTCCCAATTAGAATTTACATTGTTTGGAATAGGAAAACCATCTGGTTTATGTCTTGGAAACTTTTATATGGTTTTTATTAGTTTTATTTATTGTGTCATGATCCACCATTTAATTATTTTTAAATCAAATAAATGAGATGAATTTAATCTAATATGAAAAGTGCAAAGCAATTCCTAGGCTAAACTAACAAGACTGATGAGGTATACATGACACCAAATGTAATACTTTAAAACTTTAGTAAAAAGTTAAGAAAAAAAATTTTCATTTTCATTTTTTTTTATCATAAGAAGTCATCGTCAATTAAAATAATCAGAAGGAGATGGAGGATGAAACAATTATGAAAATAAGGGTTTCTCTAGGGTTTCATTATGATTGTAGCATACTTGGCACCCAATAGATTTCCTAATTTTCATAGATATCAAACCTCAAACAATGATTCTGAATCCAATCATGGTGTCACTAGAAGAGGGGGTGTAGACCCCCTCTTACAACATTGCGACAAAAACAAAATCGGGTAGAAGGAAAATCATGTAGCCAACATTCGAGCTCCCACTGCACCTCAGAACCACAACATCCTTTGATGGATCCAATGCAGGGAAAAACATGGTTATTGATATTGAATCCTCCCATATGAAATGGGCACAGATCCAAGAGCCTGAGAAATGTCTTATGCAAGCATCGATAGCCCCATGATACACATTCAACATGATCAAGATTGAAGAGCATAAACAATACATGAGGGATCATGCCTTGATTGGGAAATTTCTTGGACTATGGTTTTCCGAGAAATATCTGATGAAGTGGATTCAACACTGGTGGAAACCCAAAGGACATTGTGATTTGCAAATTGGATCCAAAGTATTCTTCACAGTAATATTCAACAACACCGAAGATTGATAGAATGTCTTTGATGGAGGCTTGTACTTATTCAACTCAGCCAGTTTATTCTTAATATACTGGACAAAATGATTCAGTCCCAAAAAGGGGGTTTTCTCACATGCACCAGTCTGGATTCGATTTTACTTTCTCCCTCAAGAATTCTGGTTGGAGGAAATCTAGGAGGGATTGACAACACCCTAGGGATTTATGTCAAAGCATCTGAAGCAACCAGACAAAGAAGGTATACTTCCTATGCTAGAATATGCATGTATCTTAATATTTCAATTCTGCCACCAGGATAAATCAACCTAGAATACTAGGATGAAGAGTGGATCTAGAAAATTTACTATGAACAAATTCCTTTCCACTACTGTAAATTCCATGAGCATGTCCATCTGTTCAGGGAATTTCCTCTAAATAACCTAGGAAAGATGGATAAAAATAATAATGAGAAGATAAAGGTTAGTTTCATGATGGTATCAACAAAACATTGTCAAGGGCCATGAAAACAAGTGCCACCTCAGACAAAAACCCCAAGCACCAACAATTCCTTTGACATTCTAAGACAACTACCAAAATATCTACAGAACACCCAAGCCCAGCAATGAAATCAATTATCAAAGGCCAAAGAAAAATCCCCAGAAGAACCAATATTGGAGAAAATCTTACCTGACATGCAGATCATACCCATAACAGGGGACATACCATACGAGGAAGGAGGGGATATGAAAAATGAACTAGATGAGCGAGAACTAGTAGGAGTATACTTGTTTAGTCTGGAAAATCCTACCAATGCAGAGAGATTTATAAAATACCACCAAATCAACTCACAAAGGTTCACAAGATCTACCTGGACTTGACAGTCGGGGATATATACAAATCTATAAAGGGTATGAGAATCCATAAAGATACCCTCAAATACACACATAACTAAGTGAAAGAAGAGAAGAAGTGTTCGTGCTCTTTTCGTCAATGGGTGAGCAAAAAGTGAGCACTTACATGCCTAGTTGGGCTCTTCTAGTC
>JASDQU010504956.1:16326-46350 GCA_032191745.1 Picea mariana | reverse complement strand
TTGTATTTTTTTTTTAAATACCTACAACACAGTCGCTATTGCGACGTCTTGGAGTGTCGCTCCCATAGACACCATGTCGGAGCTGACACCTCTTAATGCCACTCTTTCCACCTCCAAGACATTGGTATTGCCACATCCAAGAGTGTTGCTCCCATAGAAACCACGTCGTATTTGATACCTCTTCACGTCGCTCTTGCCACATCCAATACATCTCTCTTACCACCTCCATGACGTCTCTCTTGCCACCTCCAAGACATCTCTCTTGCCACCTCCAAGACATCGCTCTTGCCACCTCCAAGATGTCAGTCTTTCCACCTCCAAGAGTGTCGCCCCCATAGCAACCACGTCGGAGCTGATACCTCTTAACGTTTCTCTTGCCACCTCCAAGATGTCTCTCTTGCCACCTCCAATACGTCGATCTTACAACGACTATATGGGGTTTGGACAGTCAGATCTGAGATGACACGTTTTTGCATGAAACATCGCAATAAAGATGATATCTATGTCATCAGAAAAGTGACATCATGTGAAATGACGTTTGAGGGGGTCCGCTATTTTTCATTCTCCCGACAACATAAAGTGGAAATTGTGTCGAACGCACCGTCCAAATTTGACCCAAATGTACTAGTGGGCAAGGAAGGCCAGTTGAGAAATTAGACAAATGTAGAACACAATGGAGGATGGCACCACCAAAGGAATGGCCTCATCACTTCTTTCATACATTCGAAGGGATCCCAGAGAACTGGTACATAGAGCAAGAGATGAGCAGAGGAACTACAAAAAGGACAATATTACAACAAAATTTTGTGGTAACTTTCTCATTTGAGCATGAGAACCCCAATATTGATTCAAATCTGAAGTTGATATAGGGAATGGTATTTTTCAAGGAACCTGAGGTGGATATTTTAATAAAATATCAAAAACAAAATAAACATTCAGTCAAAGATTTACTCTCATGTTATCATGTCGCAGAGGAAGCACTAGATGAATATGATCTAGGAAAAATTTAGATAACAAAGATTGAAGGTGAGAGAGAGGTGGAAGGTCCATCTCTGGATTTAGAGGAATTTTTTGCACCAATCAAGGTCAATAAAGTCAACATTGGGATAGAAGAAAATCCTAAAATGAAAGCATTGGAGACTACTGGGATGACAAGACACTA
This sequence comes from Picea mariana, assembly GCA_032191745.1. Lineage (NCBI taxonomy): Eukaryota > Viridiplantae > Streptophyta > Pinopsida > Pinales > Pinaceae > Picea > Picea mariana. The sequence continues at coordinate 45,188 of JASDQU010504956.1, read as the reverse complement.
GAAAGGATAACATAGTTATTGCACGAATATGGTGACCTATTTACAACCACCTTTATAGACGCTAGACCTGTTAGACAGAGACCTTACAGGCTGAATCCAATGTATAAGAAAAAAGTGAAAGAAGAACTTGACCAAATGTTAGAAGCTGGTATCATAGAGCCAATGGAGGAATCCGAATGGATCATTCCCATGGTAGTCCAAGAAAAGAAGTAATAAGGGATAAGGATTTGTGTATATTTGAGGAAATTAAATGATGCTTGATTACATGATGTGTTCCTTACCCCTTTTATAGATGAGGTCTTGGAGAATGTGGGAGGCCAAGAAGCATATTCATTCATAGATGGATTCTCATGTTATCATCAGATTAAAATATCTCCAGAGGAAAAGAATAAGACTACCTTTGCTACAGAATGGGGATCCTACCAATATACAGTCATGCCCTTTGGATTGAAGAATTCACCAGGCATCTTTTCAAGGGTGGTCATAGCTACTTTTAAAGTTTACATACATAAGCTATTAGAAGTATATTTGGATAACTAGACTGTCTTTAGTCTTTTGAAATATCATGTAGAATTCCTAAGATTAATGTTGTAAATATGCAGGAAATATCAGATCTCATTAAACATCAAGAAATGCATTTTTGGCACACCTTTTGGGACACTGTTGGGAAATATAGTGTGCAGATAGGGTTTAATGTTTGAACCTACTAATATTGCTATCATTGTGAACTTACCACCACCAAAGTTAGTGTGCCAGTTAAGATCCACACTTGGACATACATGGTACTATAGGAAGTTTATCAAGGGTATGCAAAGATTATTGCGCTTATGGAAAAGTTGTTGAAGAAGGACACTAGATTTCAATGGAATGAAGATTTTCAATAGGGATTGGATACTTTAAAGGAGAATATGGTGACCACACCTATATTAGTGTTTTGAGATTGTGAAAATACATTTCATGTGCATGTAGATGCATTAACAATAACACTTGGTGCAATTCTGGAGCAACCAGGAGCAGGGGACGTAGATCATCCTATAGCCTTTGCAAGCATGAAGTTATCAGAATACAAGTAGAATTACAACACCACAGAAAGAGAAGGCCTAGCCATGGTATATGCACTTCAAAAATTCAAACATTACTTATTGAGAAATCATTTTAAAATGCTCACAGATCATTATGCCATCAAATATCTAGTCAACAAGCTAGTGTTGTGGGGGAGGATATGTAGATGGTTGTTATTGTTCTAGGAATTTTATTTTGAAGTAATATTCAAACCAGGGAAGATGAATGCAGGACCTGATCACTTGTCAAGGGTAACCAATGTGAAAAAATTGAAAGATTGTGTGTAGGAAAAATTGGACACTGTGCAAATGCATGGAAAAAGTGGAAAATATGACCAAACATTTATGACTAGGTCTATAAAGAATGGAAAGCATGAGTCAGTTCGAAACTTAACGATTTTAGAGCACAAAAAGAGATGTAGAGTCCTGAACTAGGAAAAATTAGGTAAATTTGATAACACTTGACCACTCAGTTGATAGCATGACACCTCCAAAGTTTGGTGCTCTAGGGAAATATGTTAGGGTTACTAGACATGGCCAAAGAAGAAAGGAAAGGTTGGTGGAACCTGAGAATGTTGTAGAGCTAGAAGATGTCACTACCTCAGAGAGAGACTTGCTCAACTCGAAGAGGGTAGAGGAGGAAACCTCGATGGCTGCGCAAGGAGAAATGGGTCAGAGCTCTGCAAACCCAAATGGAAGCACAAACCCTAATCCATAAACACCTGCTAAACTCGAGGAAATGAAGGTCCAACAACAGGGCCATGAAGAAGAGGAGGCGTTGATTGAGGACATCACAAACCAACCAAAAACTAAGAGAGAAGAAGAAGACATGATAGAAACAATGACAGAAGGAAAACCTTCCTTTGACCAAAAATGAAAGGCACAAGACTTCGTAGAAATCACACTCCCCTACATCCCAGATGCAATGGTCACAGTGGAGGACATGCTCGGGAAAGTTCATAAATTAAGATACTCGGACCATAATGTTTGCGACATGGAAAATTTCCCAGAATTGGCCAAGGGAACCTATTTGGCAGACACGAGGGATATAGGACCCCTAGGCAGACTCACCATGGAGCCTGCACAGTGGATTACATGGCTCTACAACTCTAGAATTATGAACCTTCTGGACATACCACACTTCGGGTGTGCTAAGAATGTGGGACTATGTGTTAATCTGTTGCTGGCCAGGGTACATGGAGGTATTCTATGGATGGATAGGCCAGTCTAGATTGATGTGGCCTTGATCACCAAAATTACAGGGTTTCCCATTGTTGGCATGCAACCCAAGGAATACTTAGAAAACAAAGCATGCAAAAAGGAGATCATTGAGATAGTAAAGGAGTAGTTTGGAACCAACAGAGGAAACACAAGTATTTTCCTCAAATACATCAATGACCATGTGATGTGGTTCACCAACAAGATAATGGCTTGCAAGATGATAAGGAAATGAAAGAAAGAAGAGGCTCCCACATGATTCATAGTAGTCACCGCACAATGCGCCAAAGGAGTCATGTTTAGTTGGGTGCCATACCTCCTAAACCAGTATTTGATCAACTGTCAGGATGCATAGGATAATGGAACTGAGTTCCATTATTCCTGGCTCCTTATCCTCATTTCTGTGGCCTCTTGGAAGGAGCCAAAATTCTCGATATTTCTAGATAGGAAAGGGAACTGCTACGCAACCAGGTACAAATCCCTCTGGCAAGCCAAGGATAAAAAAATAAGTAGAAAAATAACATGGTCTTTGCCATGATTATGGAAGATATACAAAAACGAGTGACCAATGTATGGCATATTCTGGTGGAGGTGGTCCAGAAATATGAAGGGGTATCCAGGTTTAAGGTATCCATGCACCATACATGGATCTAGGACACAAGGGATCCAAAGAAAAAATGGTGGGAGATGTAGTACTATGTATCTAGGGAAGAAGTGGATTGGATCATAAAATACTGGCCCACGTAGTGGAAGGTGGCAGAAGAAAATACAAAAACCAAACCTAAGGAGCAAGTAGAGGCAGGACCATCGACCAAGACAAGTAGCCCAACTTCCAACACCAGGAAGGCTATGGTGCACACTCAATCGTCTAGAAGTAGCGCAGTGTCGAAGAGGCCAAGGAGGAAAAAAATGATATCCAAGGTAGGAGTTAAGGGGGATGCCAATAATGGAGAAACATCATGGGCTGAAGAGGAGGAGGCACAAACAAAGAAGAGTGGGGAGCAACCCTCACAGGAAAAAATAACTCCAATGTAGGCAGAGGAAATGCATAAGAAGATAAAATACACAAAGAATCCTCTAGTCATCACTCTGATAGAGGACGATACCGAGATCATGGCGGACAAGGTCCAGGACATGGGGGAATATGTGGTACGCATAGCCAATGAAAAAAGGGAAGAGATCATGGAAAATATAGTGGAAATCCATGATACTATTCAAAGAATGCAGATGTTTATAGTACAACAGGCTACAATGCAGTAGCCAGAAAAGACACAACAACCCCTTGCGTAGAAGGCACAAGAGGAAACAATAGACACAATGGTGAAGGGCAATGAGACCTTCACAGTCACACAACATATGCTGTGAGTGGAAGAGAAGATAGCACATACGCCAGTGGGGGATATAGACTGAATTGAGTTGGTCATGTCACAAATACCCACAAAGGCACTGTATGGCTTAAAGGTGAGCATCCTGCAAGAATTCCACTCCAGATCCTGCGTAGATGCAACCAACTTGGAAGTTGGAAGAGAGGTCACCGAAGTGATACAAATCACATGTGATCAATTGAATCTGGAGAAGGAGGAGGGGAAGAAATGATCAGATAGATTGGAGAAGGGTCTGGTAGAAGTCTACAACAACATCCCTGACGGCACGTAGGAGCCATAGGACACACCTGAAGGGAAATTTCAAAAGATTGTGCAGGTCATGGAAATTAGAGAGAAAATGGAAAAAGAGACTACTGCACACATAAAAAATATTGCATAGAAAGCTAAGGAAGTCACATAACTATTTGACAGGGATGCACACATATGGACTAATTTGGAGGAAGACAAGAAGGTCCAACAGTTGGACCAACAAGAGGAAAAAATTAACGCTGCAATGCAGGAGTTGAAGAAACAACATAATGCAATGAGTATCATAGATAGGTTTAAAGGCACATAGGATATGAAGAAACTACAGATGGAATTGAAGACAATGCAGGTAAATAAGCAGGCAATGCAGACCCAATTGGAGCCCCTCCATAAGCAAGCAACGCAGATCATTGCAGAGTTGGAGGAAGAAAAGGCAAGGATGCAACAGACTCATACAAAGAGTGCAACAGTACTGTAGGAACATATTACAACGCAAATGGTCAAGGTAATAACAGAGAAAGTTGCACAGGTGAAAGAAAAAGGGGAGGAACTAGCAGGAAAGTTCCATAGTTTAGAGAAGGTTGTGTAGGGAGCGCACACCACTTGAGCGACTCGGGTTGAGCCACATGTAAGTGTTGGGGGCCTGTTGCCACAGACCTATTTTGGGAGGAAAATATATTATGGGCATAGGCCTATTTTGGGAAGAAAGTCTATTTTGGGTGCATGCCTATTTTTGGAGAGGAAGATCTATTTTTGGAGTGCGCGCAATAGGTGGTAGAAAAGAAGGATGCAAAAAAAGAAATAAAAACAACATGCAGTAGGAAAAGAAGCGTGGAATACATGTAGACATGCATAACCATGTTAGGTTTAGGGTTTTTGACAAAATTGTAATGACTATAAGCCAATAATGTAGTATAAATAAAGACCTAGGTGGTCTAGGTTGGGGGTTCATGAGTTGTTGATTATTGTGAAGTCAGTTGTTATGGTTGCTATTGTTTTTGAGTCGAATAAAATAGTTTTTGAGGGTTAGGTAACAAGTTGTGGAGCCTGGTGTGATATAGTCTGCCTCACAGAGGGTACTTACCCTCCTTTTGATTGTAATCCTACAGATGTAATGCACACAATGCATACTTAGCAGAAGAATGAATAAAAGAGCAGAAGAGACAAAGATTTGTGGATGTATTCCCAGGGGGGGTGAACCACGGTAAATCCATCGTGTTCATGTGTCTGAATGATTGTTTGGATGTTATGTTATGTATCGGTTAAAGAATAAATGGTTAAATCTAATTATAATAGCATGCACACATAACTTAATGATGAATGAACCCTAGAAGCATATGAATGAGCAATGATGATGATGCATAAGGAAAATAATCAAAACACAATCCCAATCCCTTCCTAGACCACAAACACCTGAGTATTGCAGTCCTCCATAAAGCTATCTCAGGTGAGACTGCGTTGTACACTCTATGCGCAACATTGCCTTCTAGTTTACTAGGAGGGTTGATATTTTTGAGGGTTTTGTTGGAAACCTATTTGAGATCAGAACCTGGGTCATCCTAAGTACCCAACAGGTACATCATTTCCACAAAATATGTAGTGTACAAAATTGGGCTACATGGCTCATCATGATACAATGCCTATTCATATGAAAGACTTGGTCTATATATATTCATAGTTGGTACAAAAAGGGGGAGACTCTCATCTAATCATAATAATTTGCATGAGTGATCTGTAATCTTCCGTGGATATTCCATTGGAACAATTCATCACAAAAGATTTGATAAATAAAAATAAAATCTACACCATGAAGGTTAAATTCCTTTGGATTCCATAATATTTAGTTACTGATTTTTTGCTTATGCATGAAATAGATAAAATGCAGAAAATTAGAGAATGATGAATATGATCACACACCATCCATAGAATAAAAAAAAGATTTTCTCTACGAAACCCTTACGGGAGAGAACCTAGATAGAAAGTGAGGTTTCTCTACTCTCTTTTCTCGGTATGGAAATAATGCAAGTAGAAAGGAGAAGGAACTATCTATGAAGTTACCTAAGACCTATGGTGTGTTAGGATGCTACAGAAAATTAACCCCCTTTTGTATGCTCTCTAATTTCCCAATCCCAATTCTTTGGCTCTGCTATGGAACAAAATACAATATAATAGAATGGAACCCCTTCTTCTCCTACTGGCCCAGTATTTAACATAGCTCGATAGCCATTTAGGGGTGGGTTTTTGAATTCATCAACCCTAAATTGTGATAGGATTTTGGAACTTCTGGAGTCTTCTTGAAATTAAATATGTGGTTATCCCCATATGCGTGAGTAACATGGGTTGACATGGCATCCTCTTGTACCATGGTGTTCATCATTGTAGGTCAACTTGCGAGAGGCATAACTTTTGCATACGAGCTTCGATTGATGCAATTTTTTCATCGTTGGAAAGGTATTGATGTGTAGAATAACATCAAGTGGTATAAGATATGATGGGAAAGTTTTAACACCCAAAAATTCTACTTTGTTCCTCAAAATGGCTCTGGAAGGTTCCAGACCCTGATTTTCCAAACTGGGACCTGCCACTAAACTGACCTTGCAAGATGATTCCTCTAATTTTTTCCACTCTAAAAGAATTGAGATAGATGAAAAATAATATATTTATCTAATCTAGATCAATGAGTTGCATGATAAAAAACAATAACATTGACTACCTTCCTTAGTATCCATACAAAAGGGCGTGGTACAATGACCATGTGATGCTGCAGTCTATGAGGGATCTCCTCGACCCTCATCATAGGCACACCCATGGTGAGATCCTTTAGGTTCCTCTTAATCTTCCAAAGGTTCTCATCTACATCATCATATTCCTCACCTCCCTCTAGATGTTTCTCATCCTTGGTCCTACGACTATTTGGGGCCTCAAATGGATGAGCTAGTCCCAAATCTATGACATGTGTGAAGCGATTTTTAGGTACACTACATACAAAAAAATATAATAGTTTGAAAATCCAAAAAACATTTTAAATTCGAAAAATTGAAAACCACAAAAGTAATTTTTCTTACCTATGTCTCCTCACTAAGCGCCATGAGGGAGTACAATCTTAGGATCATGCCTAAAGTTAGTGCCATTCTAGGAGTAATCCTTGATGACTACGATCTTCTCATCCCACTAGTCAAAGAATTCCTGGATAAATGTGCTCATCAGTAATCTTCCCTTGAGGTGAGCCATGAAATTGGTTCATCTCCACATCTTGGGCTCAGAAGGCCCAGCAAAAGGTGTAGATACACGAGGCCTCATCTAGGGGACCCTCTCTAGGAAAAAGGAAACCAAGGTTGATCCATAACTAAATTGTTTCTATTCTCCAATACTGCAATGAGTCAACTGATCTCTCATGTTGACTTGAAATCATGTACACCAATTATACACTGGAGGGTTCAAACACTCCAGAGCATAGTGTATATGAACCCTAGAAGCCAAGTGGGGTTCTATAGAGCTAGTTATTCGAGTGATCATGAAGAGGATGGTACATAGAGGAAATTGCTGCACATCCTTTATTTGAATTTGGTTGTTTCTTTACCATGAATTGGGGTGACAATGAGTAAAAATATAATCATCGATGAAGCTAGAAACGCCACCCTTTCCTCCCTTTGGGACTGCTATCTCATTGTGTCAAGATAGCTCTATGAGGAAAAATATATCATCCACGTCAATGTTCAAAATCTCATGACTAACTCAGAATAACTTTTGGTTTGGATCCCAAAACTATACCAACCTCTGTAGTAAATTTATTTGGGATATCATGTTATAGATTTGAAATAATTTTAAGAGCCCATAGTCCCTCAATGCATTGAGGGTGGCTTGATTGTGCAAGGAATAAACATATACAACCTTGTGTCCATGTTATTCCACTCAATCATGATTTTTTCCCTACATACAATCCAAGAAAAGGTCATATGTCGGTTGGCGAGTCAAACTTTTAAGGTAAATTTTGAATTTTTGACCATTTTGGGCCTGGTCACACATGTTCACACAAGTAGATGTAGTTGACCATGAATTTTCCATAAATAGCCATGGCCAAGGCCTTTTGGCCATGATTGTTAGGTGACGAACCTGTGGCCTTGCAAAGGATAACCTTACAAGGTTTGCCACCCCACAAAAAATCACCTAATCTACAAATGAAAGTAATGAAATGAAAGAGCATGAGATGAGGGCTTACCTGGTCCCGAAGAAATGGATTTTTTCCAGTAGAATATCTTGTAATATTCTTTGGAAGTTTTGTGGGTAAACTTTTGTTTAACCAAATGTAAAAATTTCACAAATTAAATGGTAAAGTGATCCCTATTTGTCCACAAATAGACCAATTTTTGGCTTTTTTGGGGTCCAAAATGATCGTTTTTCTGCCTACATTGAAACAAAACCTCTCATTACTTTTGAATTATGATTTGATATTATTTTTATGAGATTTAATACATTATTTAACTTGTGTACTTGTGTTTGTGGATGATTTTTATAAATTGGCTGATGATATTTTCGGTACATTCTATAGCGATCATCATCAAACCATGATGGGTGTGTCATAAATTGGAATATAGCGATAATGTTTTCCCTCTATTCTAATATTGAATTATTAAACATCATTTGCACTGATATTATGCCTTATTTTCGAACTCACTGTTATCACCTAAGGTTTTGCAGAAGCTATGCGTGCGCCCAAGAAGTTACATTGCACATTGCCAAGTTTACATCTGCGCCAACCAAGGAGATACTACACATGGCAACCCATTTTGTACCATGCTCAAGGGACTTAAAGATATCAAATGCACATCGGATCATGGAATATCTTCTGTAATATCTTGTAATTATTTTTGTAACAAATCGACTGGTCATGGTTGAGGTTATGGATGAGATGGAAAGTTAGTTATGATTTCCACTCTCCATAAAAGATGTGGGGGGGTGCATGTGAATAGGTAATGTTTTGGGTTTTTTTCATTAGAGAAGTGAATTTGGATAGAGAGTTAGGAAGAGAGAACCGATCTAGAGCTCAAATTTCAGTCTTGTATCAATTTTTGATGTTCAAAGATAATGTGTGTTAATGGAAGAAAGATGTTAGCACACAACACATATTTGTTTTGGTTACCATTGTTGTTTCTTGAGAAGGATTCAACGTTTGTTGTATGATAATGTATTTACATTCCTTTGAGTTTAATGAATGAAAAATGAAGCACATTTATCTCTGTATGTTGATGAGTTATGGTTCTAATGTATGACTATTTACATTATGGTGCACAACAATATTACGGTAGTTTTGAATGAATGAATGATTATTTGATGGAGATTTCATGTATTTGTTATTCCTTCACATCCGACACAATACTTATGGTCTCCATGATTCTCATGGCATATCGGGTAAGACCTTCTTCAGTTATTGAAGATTGAATATGATGATGCCTATGGGGTTTTTGTTGGTAAATCCTATCAAACTATGGTTTTGATACCTCCATAAGAGCCAACAAATGCTTCCATTTTTGGGACCTAAAGGTTTTTTAATAGATGTTGAAGAAAAATAATGAGGTGGAAACCCTCTAAGGAGGATATATAATACTGGGTATCTGAGAAGGAGGATGATTTCACGTAGAAAGAGACCAAAAATCTATAGATCAAACTTGAACGGTGGAAACAAAGGTACATCTATACTGATTTACATGAAAATTTCTTTGCTGAGTTTCCTTGTTTATTGCATGAATGGATAAAAAGGAAGACACATATTAACTTTGCTTAGAGAGCCCAAGAATCACTAGTGTGGGAACAAAATAAAATCCATAGGTTATAATTTGTGGATAATAAGTGGGCCAGAGAAATCAACTTCTAGGTTGACCGGGTCAAGGAAGGGTATATCTTTGAGTTTTATATTGATTGCAACAAATCCTTCAATACTGTTGAAAGGAAGTTTTCTTCTATCCCAAGAAGAATACTATTGGAAGAGATTCCTTTGTGGATCAAGATGTTGTTTGTAGAGAAGGAGATAACGTGCATGTATCCCAATAGGATGACTAATTAATCCCCCTTGTGTGAAAGGGGGGGGAATGGAAAGAAGGGGGAAAAATAAAGAAATAATGGATCCAGAAGAAGGGATCTGGAAAAAGAGAAGATGAGGTGAGACAAGAATGGATCTCAAAGGGTAGAGGAGAAAGATAGATGATAGATACACAAGAAGAGTAGAGATAAGGAGACAAGTCAAGAAAAAAATCAGAGAAGAGAAAACAATGGGTGAACAATGATTAGTTGGGTCCAATATGAAGATAAAATAAACCACACTAGAAGGGTGTGCAAGAGAAATTTTTGTGCTAGAGAGAAGCACATAAGAAGAGAGGTTTCCAAAGAGACGTAAAATTGGAATAAAGGTATCAAGAGAGGATACCAAAAGTAGTGGGAGTAGGGATGAAGACCATGAAGTCAAACTCCCTTGAATAGAAAGAGAGATAGTCACATCAAAGCAATATGAGATGCATAAAAAAGCACATAAGTCACAAAATATAGTGATGGATCCCTGTAAGATGGGGCATTAGAATTAGCATTTATAAGTAGGCTTGTGCAATTGTAGATAGGGAGCTCTTTTGAGTCCCTCACCGAAGAAAATGAGAGAGTATGGAGGAAACCCCTCTTTGAACCACCCGCTTTGTCTATTTGTCACCAAGAATAAAGAAACACAGAAACTACAAATATAAGAGTAGAATAAGAAAGAGTAGAAGAAGAAAGAATAGAAGAAAGAGAAGAATAATATACTAGTGAAGAAGAAGTCGAAGTTAGAAATACTTCACAAAGCGGAGTATCAACATCAACACCAAGCAAAAATCAACTAGGAAGAAATTGTTCTAGATCAAGTATGGTGAACCGAGATTCAACTTTGATGCTTCCCACGTTTCATGGGATGGGAAGAGATGATGCAAATAAACATTGGTTCATGTGTGAAGCTATATGGTATGTGAAGAGAATCACAAACGAAGCATCCAATGTTGCACAGTTAGAGAATACCTCTAGAGATAGAGATTTGACATGGTATATGAAGTACAAGATACTACACCATTGGGACAAGACATGTCCTTACTAGAGATAAATAGATATCTTCTTAGGGAATTTTAGAAACCTAAGTCAGAATCACAGTGCATCACATAATTCAAAGAGATCAAGAAATCAGTTGGTGAAACCACATGGGATTATGACCATCGGTTCAAGATTTTTTTAGATAGGTTGACATTTAAACTTCAATATGCCCAATACAGAGAATGGTTTATTGTTGGATTCCTACCTCAAATTTGAGTTCCCCTCACCCAACAAAAAGTGATGACCCAAGCAAAGGATGTTTAAATTGCAATTCACCTAGAAGGTGCACCAAGAGGTGGTGAGAATTTTTTGATGTTAGTGGTAGCACTAGACATGTATTTCCACACATTTCTATTTGTCTAGACGTGTGGAAATCGTCCAAATCCTTCTACTCTTGAATTTACTTTAATTAAAGTAATTATTAAAGTAAATTGATTTTATTAATTAATTATGTAATTAGTTAATTGAGTTATTTAAGAAACATGCTAAATGTACTTAGCATGAAACATGCAATCTAAATCTCAAGTGAGTGTGAGAAGTAATCTCAACCATAGATCAATTTTGAGATTAGAAATAGATTATAACTCACGATTATAAAAGCAAGTCTAGGGTGAAGGAGAAAGACACTTGAAACTTGACACTGGATAGATTCAAGGGGATATTGGATAGGGAAGGAGAAGGACTTCCATATAGATATTAGGTCGAGGAGAAGAGAGAACAAAGTATTACACAGGTGGGTTTCAGTTTGAGGAAGCCACACGAGAGTGTCAGATCATACAAAACTTGCCATACAAGTGTTCTGTATGGATATGTGGTTCATAGTGAGGCGAATCACATATATATGCGATTCAAAATAAGGAGAATACTATATGCCTCTAAAAGCATGCCAAAATTGGTCATACAATAGGTCAGACCTTGCTAGGTTAGTATGTAGTTGTATTTCTCTCATTGGGCCATTATCTCTGTTACTGGAGCCCTGATTTTAGCACAATAAAATAATTCTCAGCTCCCTCCAAGGTTTTTCCAAGGGTTTATACCCGAAAAATTTGGTATTCTTATGTGTTTGATTTGGTTTCTTTATTTATGCTTCTCCTGCATGTTTAGTTGATTGCTCAAATTCACTTTTAATAGATAAAGTGATTTTTTTTTGAGCTAATTGTTGAGCGTTGAGTAGGAGAAATTTAAACATGGTATCAAAGCAAGTGATATAAAGGGAAGACAAATATCAAATCCATAGTAGATTCATAACCAACATAAGGAAATTGAAGGATGAATTTTTAGGGAAACAATCGTACTAAGGCAGAGCTAGGTTTTTGCAGGTGTACGGAGGAACACATGATTCATAAAAGACACAATCATGTGCATACATGATTTGTAATGGATTGAGTCACGTACATAAATGATTTACAATGGGTTGAATCACATACATACACGATTTGTAGTGTTTCAAATAATGTATATACGTGCTTTGTAGTGCTGACAGTCATGTATAAGGTGTACAAGTCAACATAGGGGCAATTTTCTAGTAGCAGGTTATTTCCAAGGAAGTTTATCAGGTCTTAGGGATGGAAAAAACACAATTGAGAGTTGAATACAGATTGGATGGAGCATCCAAATTCCTATCTTGGAAAGAAAGAGTGACTTTGGAATTGAAGGAGTATGATGTTTGGGAGTTAGTTGATAATTAATTTAGTCCATCGACATATCCAACAACTTTAGATGCTCACAACAAGAAGGAGATAAAAACATAAAGGCTCCTCCTAGATTCAGTGAAGGATCATATAATCCCTCACCTAAACAAGAAGAAGACAACCAAAGAGATGTTTGATTCCTTGGTAAGTTTATTCTTGAGAAAGAACATGAATAGGAAGATGGTCTTAAGGAATCAAATCAAATTGGTTCAGATGTCTAGATAAGATAATGTTTCTAGCTAACTCATGAGGATCACATAGGCATGTGATCAACTTGTAGCCATAGGGGAGAAAACTGTGGATGCATATCTCATGAATGTGGCATTGAATGGTCTTCCCAAGTTGTGGGAACCATTTGTCAAAGGAGTTTGTTCTCGGGAAAATATCCCAGATTGGCAGATACTTTTGGATGATTGCATCCAAGAAGAGACTTAGGAGGAGTCGAATAGTAGCAAGCACAAAGGTAGTGAAGATAACTTGGTTCTTGTCAGTAATACAAGGAAGGGAAAAGGAAATGGTTCTAGAAAGAAGGGTAACAATGATGGAGGATCATCATAGCCAAGGAAGAAGAAGGACTTGAGTAAAATCAAGTGCTTCTCATGTCATAAGAATGGACATTATGCATCTCAGTGTCTAGAGAAGAAGAAGAAGAAGGGAAATGGAAAGATGTAGACAACAACATTAGTAGAGACAGATATTGATGAGTTTGCAGTGAAATTTGAGAAGGATTACTTAATGGTTTCTTGCCTTTCTACTAGCACCATAGTGAGGAGTGCTTGGTTCTTGGAAATTGGTTCATCTCATAATATGACATAAGAACGAGAGCTATTTAGCAGTCTGACAGAGAGGGACTCAAAGATTCATGTGGAGCTTGGTGATGATGCCAAGTATGCAGTAAAGGGAGAGAGGATAGTTACATTCCAGCTCGAGTCAAGAGGTTCGTTTGATGCCCATGATGTGCTTTATGTACCAAGTTTGAAGAATAATTTTCTCTTAGTCTAAAAAATGGAGGACATGGGTTTTTTCATTACTTTTCAGAGAGGGAAGGTACTCATATGTCCAAATAAATCTATCCTAGACAACATAGTGGTCATTGGGTTTAGAGAAGGTACTTTATACAGGTTGCAAGGAAAGCTTGTTTAAACTTTGGTACATGACAATGACAACTTATGTGAATTGTGGAACATGAGGTTGGGACACCTACACTACAAGGCATTTACAATTCCTAGGGGGATTGTCACAGGTCTTCCAAAGTTCAAGATTGTGCAGTAGGGAGTGTGTAGGGGGTGTGCACTTGGAAATAATTCCAAGGCTACTTTTCCTAGAAATGAGAGTAGGTCCAAGAGGATATTGGATCTTATTCACTCATATGTGAGTGGGCCGATGTCAGCAACATCATTACAAGAATTTTCATACTATGTGGCGTTATTGATGATTTTTCCATGAAAACTTGGATCTTCTTTATGAAGACCAAGGATGAGGTATTCAATCGATTTCAGGAGTTTAGGGATCAAATAGATAATTAGACATGTAATAAGATCAAGGTATTAAGATCGCATAATGGGGGAGAGCAAACCTCCAATGAATTCAAGTATTTTTTCAAGAAGAAAGGGATCAAGAGAGAGATGACAGTCTCATACAAACCTTAGTAGAACAGGGTTGTGAAGAGAAATAATCAATCCATCATTGGTTCTGCCAAGGATATGATACATGATCATAATTTTCCATGTTTTTGTGGGTAGAGGCATGTAATATGGAAGTTTATGTGCATAATATGATTCCTCACAGGATATTGGGGGACAAGACTTCAGAGGAGGAATTCTCATGGGTGATGCCAAAGATAAGACATTTGAGGATCTTTGGTTGTCTAGTTTACATCCATGTGCCAGTGGAGAAGAGGATGAAGATGGATCCTTCATGAAAAAAATGTATATTTGTGGGGTACAACGAGACCTAAATGGATTACAATATTTTCATTCCAGCACAAAGGAAGACACTTGTAAGAAGATATGTGAAGTTTGAGGAGAAATTAAAATCTAGGAGTACTCAAGAGTCATCAATAGTGACAGAGGACAAGGAGCAACATGATATGAAGGATGAAAAGAAATAAAAAATCTATAATTCTGGTAGAGAGGAGGATTTATCCCCTCCCATCCATTTTAGGAGACCCAGGTAGCTAGTACATATATTGAGGGATGCTGGTGAGGCTCCTAGGAGTGTGGTCAAAGAGCGTAGGACTTCAAAGACATTTTAAAACTATATGGAACTTATGAGTAACATCATTGATGTTGAGCCTTCCAGTTTTGAAAAAGCATCAGATCAACATGTATGGTGGGATGCCATGGTAGAGAAGTACACCTCTATTATGAGGAATGATGTTTGGGACATAGTGCAGAGATCGAAGGGGAAGTCGGTTGAGAGTTCCAAGTGGCTATACAATATCAAGCATGATGAAGATGGTAGCATGGAGAAGTTCAAGGTGAGGTTTGCAGTGAGAGGGTTCTCCCAGAAAGAGGGAGTGGACTACAAGGAGATGCTTTCTCCAATATCTAGGTATGATTCTATTTGAGTTGTTATTTCTATTACTTTAGTTATAAAGTGGAGGATACATTAGATGGATGTGAAAACAACATTCCTCAACGGGATCACCGAGGAGGAATTATACATAGAAAAACCTCTGAGATTTGGGGTATATGGGAGGGAGTCTCATGTAGGATTAAGAAAGTCTTGTATGGAATCAAACAGGTACCCAAGTCATGGTATTACATGATCAATGGATACTTGCAGAGTATGGGATTTACCAAGAGTGAGGGAGATCCTAACTTGTAATTCATACTTGTTGGAGAGGATCCTCTCATCTTGGTTTTGTACGTTGATGATTTATTTCTCATAGGTGCAAAGGAGATTATTACAAAGTGAAAATTAGATTTGGCTAGTGAGTTCGAGATGAAGGACATGGGATTGATGCATTGTTTCTTGGGGTTAGAGGTATGATAGGTATTGAGAGAGATATTCCTTGGAAAAAGGAAGTATGCAGTAGAGATCTTGAGGAGATTTAGGATGGAGGAATGTAAATTTATGGCTATACCTATGATTACCAATCTGAAGAAGATCGACACTTTATATTCAGAGTTGGTGGATATCAAGATATACAGGTAGCTGGTAGGGTCCTTGATGTATTTGGTCAACACTAGGCACGATATTTTTTTTGCTATGAACACCTTGAGTCATTTCATGGTAGAGCCAAGGAAACTGCATTATATCACAACAAATCATGTGCTCAAGTACTTGAGAGGTATAGTGGAGTATGGATTGAGATATCTTGGAGGAGATGGAGTAGAGTTGGAGGGATATACATACTCATATCAGGCAGGAAGTGTAATAGACAAAAAAAGAACCACGGGGTGTTGTTTCAGCTTAGGATCAACATTGATTACTTATTTCAGCAGGAATTAGACTTCTGTAGAACCCAGTTCAGTATAGGTAGAGTATATGTCAATGAGTATGGCTAGCTGTGAAGATATTTGGCTTCATAAATTGCTTACATGTTTATTTGGTCAGGAGTTGGAGCCTACAATGATATATTGCGATAACCAGAGTTGTATCAAACTATCTGAGAATACAATATTACATGATAGGTAAAAGCATATTGAGATTATATATCACTTCATTCAGGATAGGATCCAGAAAGGATAAATGAAGCTTTAATACATTTCCACAAATGAGTAGGTTGTAGATATTCTGACCAAGCCCTTGGAGAAAGGGAAGTTTGTATTCTTCAGAGACAGACTTGGAGTGGTGCAGAATACCTTCCTCGATAAGAGGGAGTGTTGATGTTAGTGGTAGCATCGAACATGTATTTCTGTACTAGTCTATGTGTCTAGATGTGTGGAAATCGTCCAAATCCTTCTACTCTTGAATTTACTTTAATTAAAAGAATTATTAAATAAAATTGTTTTAATTAATTAATTATGTAATTAGTTAATTGAGTTATTTAAGAAAAATGTTAAAAGTACTTATCACACAACATGTAATATAAATCTCAAGTGAGTGTGAGAAGTAATCTCAACTATATATCACTTTTGAGATTATAAATAGTTTATAACTCATGATTATAAAAGCAAGTCTAGGGTGAAGGAGAAAGACACTTGACACTTAACAAATTCAAGGATATCTTGGATAGAGAAGGAGAATAAATTCCATATAGAGATCAGGTCAAGGATAAGAGAGAACATAGGCTTACACAGGTGGGTTTCAGTCTGAGGAATCCATAGGAGAGTGTCAAATCATATGAAACTTGCTGTACAAGTTTTCTGTACAGATACACGGTTCACAATAAGGTGAATCACATATATATGTGATTCACAAGAAGGTGAGTCATGCATTCCTTGAAAATCATGCCAAAACTGGTCGTACAATAGGTCAAACCTTGTTAGGTTAGCCTGCAGTTGTATTTTTATCAATGGTCCATTATCCTTATTATGGGAGCCCTAATTTTAGCATAATAAAAACATTCTCAGAACTGGTTTTCCCTCCATGGTTTTTCCAAGTGTTTATACCCAAAATATTTGGTTTTCTTATGTGTTTGATTTGGTTTCCTTATTTATTCTTCCACTACATGTTTAGTTGATTAATCAACTGTGATTTTAGTAGATTAATCAACTGTGCTTTTAGTAGATAAAGTGATTTTGTTTTGAGCTAATTGTTGGGTCTTGAGTAGGATAAATTTCAACAGACTTCAACAGGGATGATGAAAGTACAATCCCAACTTGCAAACCTCACCATGCATCTACAATATATGGCCAAGTCCAAGGTTGTGCGTTAGAATGTTTGGTGTACTACATGCCACATCAAAGGTCACACTAGAAATTAGTGCCCCATGCTAGGAAATGTTGACTTTCCTAATCTTGAAACCTAGGTAAATTGTTTACTAGTGATTTCCTTGCTGTAAATCAAATTGACATCTCACAAAAAAAAATACTCTTGCTGGAATAATCAACTCAAATAAATAATAGAAGCAATATTGGAAAACCAAATCTCATACACAATACATAAATATATTCTTCCCATCAACTAAGCTTATGATTCAAATAATTTCAAAGCTTACAAGGGCTCCCTTACTAGGAAAATTTCCCACTAAGAAATACATAAAACTTTAGACATCACATGTAAACCATAACAACTCCTAAACCATTGTATGATCCTAGAATTTCATGCTTTTCAAAGTGTACACACATTTTTTTAAGAAAACCCGCATATACATTTTCGTCTCCACTGAAACCTATGTACATATACCTATACTGTACGAATTTTTTTTTATGACATGACCTTTCTGCTATGGCTCCAATCTACTAGGACTCTTTGCAATTGCCTCTATTATCTCTTCTCCATGACCTATACTAATCTCTAGATGAAATTCCTTCTCCACCTATATGATATCTTCTGGAATCATAGTTCTTCATGATCTAACCCTTTGTATCAAAAGTGTCTCCTCCTTCACCCTTTCCATGTTTTTATAAGATTGAGTTATGACCTAACCCTAATCTCCAAAGTTATTGATGACTGAGATTAAATATCACCTCACTTGAGATCAATGGTTAATATTTAATTCACTAATGCTAATATCTTTAACATTCATTAAATAAAACTCATCTAAATGACAAAAGCACTTTACTTTAATAAATCCTTTAATTAAAGTAAATTACCAAGGTAGAAGGATTTGGATGACTTATACACATCTAGACACTTATACATGTGCATAAGTACTTGTATGATGCTACAAACATCAACACTCCCTCTTAGTAAGGAAGGTACTTTTTGAAGAGCCACCTAGAAATGGTTTCCCTATGGTCTTGGCATAATATCCTGCACAACATCCTGCCCCATGTAATCCCTCCAAACCTACTACTTTTCTTCCTCCTAAACATTGGAAGACTCAAAATAAACGATGCTACTTATTAGCACCATAAAATTTGGAAAATTATTTGTAGGCTTTCTCTCTCCGACTGTGCTCCTAGGAGCCTCACCTACATCTGCCAATTTCTGCAATAACCACCTGGGTCTTTTGACATAACTGGAAGGGGATAAATCCTCCTCCCCACCTGAACTCTAAATCCCTGAAATGGAATCTTTTGAGAATTGTTTATCCTTCGAAGTCTCTTTATCCTCATATTCTTCCACTGCAGTTGATTCCTAAGACTTCCTAGATTCCAAGTTCTCCTCAAACTTAACATCTATGCTCACAATTGTATTCCTTTATGATGGTATAAAGATCCTTTAAACCTTTAAGATATTGTTATACCCCACAAATACACCCTTCTATCCTAAAGGCTCCAACTTTATCCTCTTCTCCATAGGTACATGGATGCATACTGGACAACAAAATATCCTCAAATGTCCTATCTCTAGCTTCACTACTGAGAATGCCTCCTCTGGATTCTTGTATCCCAATATCATGTGAGGATTATTATTATGAAATTATACTATCATATTACATGCCTCTGTCTAAAGAAACATAGGCATATTCTAATCATGTATCATATCCCTGGAAGGAATGATGATGGAGCGATTCTTTCTCTCTGTAAGCCCATTCTGTTGAGGGTTTTATGAGAACGTAAAGTTCCTCTTGATCCCTGCTTCCTTGTAGAAATACTTAAAGTCATTGGAGGTGTACTCTCCCCCATTATATGGATTCAATACCTTGATCCCCCTCCCTGTTTGGTTCTCCACTTGATCCTTGAGCTCTTGGAACTGATTGAAGACCTCATTTTTGGTCTCCATAAATAATATCTAAGTTTTCCTAGAAAAGTCATCAATAAATGTCACATAATATGATGATCCCTGCATTAATGCTATTGACATTAGCCCACTCACATATAAGTGAATAATATCCAAGATCCCCTTGGACTTACTCTCACTGCTTGGAAAAAAAACCTTGTCATTCTTGCCAAGTGCACACCCTTTGCACACTCCCTGGTGCTCAACACTAAAATCTGGTAGAATAATGACAATATCCCCTAAAATCAAGAATTCTCTATAGTTTATGTGTCCAAACCTCCTGTGCCATAGCTCACGTATGTTATCACTATCATGTACCAAGGTCTAAATATGATTCCCTTGGAACCTGTATAAATTACCCTCTCTATCCCCAATGACCGCTACTGTGTTCATGCTAGCTCCCTTTGGATGTATAAGTACATTCCCTCTCTAAAAAGTAACAAAAAAAATATATCCTCCATAATTGATTCTGAGAGAAAATTATTCCTAACTTCTGGTACATAAAGTACATTATGGGAATCAAACAAACCTCTTGACTTAAGTAAGAACAAAATGGTTCCCTCACCCTTCATTGTATACTTGGAATCATCAGCAAAATCCACATGGATCCCTAAGTTCTTCTTCGTCAGACTACTAGAGAGGTTTCGTGTTTCTATCATATGATGTGATGCACCACTTTCCAAGTACCATGCACTCCTGGTAGCTGTGTCGATGGAAATGAAAGAAACTAGTGAGATACCCCTTTAGAAATTCGCACCAAACACATCCAACTAAGTTTCTACAAATCCTGCTACCTACTGCAGTTTTATTCCTTTCTTCTTCTTCGGACATTGAGATTCATAATGTCCATTCTTATGACATGTGAAGCACTTGAATTTACTCAAGTCATTCTTCTTCCCTGGCTCTGAAGTACCTCCATCACTTTTACCCTTTTTTATGGGAACCTTTCCTTTTCCCTTCCTTGTATTACCTACAAGAGACATGTTCTCATCACCACCTCCTTGATTTCTTCCTTTAGACTCTCCCCGAGTCTCTTCTTGGATACAATTGTCCCATAGTATTTTCCAATCTGGAATATTTTCTCAAGCTCAAAATCCCTTGAAAAATGTTTCCCAAGACTTTGAGAAACCATTCAATGCCACATTTACAAGTTTCATATCATTCACTTTCTCCCTAATAACTGCAATTAGATCACATACCTGAGTGATCCTCATGAAGTAGCTAGTAACATTGTCATATCTAGACATCTGCACTGATATTAGTTTATTTCTTAATATCATATTCCTATTCAAGTTTTCGCTCTGAAATATACCTGCCAGGGAATAAAAAATCTCCTTGGATGTGTTCTTCTTGGATAAGTGAGGAATCAAGTGATACTTTACTACATCCAAGATTACTCATGAGCTTTAACATCCTTCGTCTTGTGAGCCGTCAAAGCTAACAGATCTATCAGTGGAGGAACTACTTTGTCAACAATATCCCAAAGACCAAATTCCTTCAAAACCAAAGTAACTCTTGCTTTCCAAGAAAAGAAGTTGGATGCTACATTCAATTTTTCTTCAACTCTCAGAATTGTTGTTTCCATCCCTTAAACCTGATAATCTACTAAGGAAATAACCTATTGCAGAAAACTACCCCTGTACTGACTTGTACAATCCTGTGTGCACCTATTACCACTTAAACCTACGTATGTATGAGACTTTCCTTACGATAACTCATGAATGTATGTGCATTGGCCCACTGCAACCCGTGTATAGCTGATTATGACTTTAAAAACAAATTTTACTACTATCTGGTTGTTTTCCTAAAATCCGTCCTTCAATTTCTGACTGTTGATTTATAGATCTACAAATATATCCTTGTATATCTGAAAGATCTACTGCAAACTATCGTGGATCTATGTTTGGTACTTTAAACACCCACTATGGAAAATTAGATCTAATAGATATATTTCTCTACCCAAAGAAACATAGGCATATCCAGATCATGTATCATAGCCCTAGAAGAACTGATGATGGACCAAATATTTCTCTCAACAACCACATTCTACTAAGGTTTATATGAGACCATCAACTCCCTCTTGATCTCTGTCTCCTTATAGAAATACTTGAAGTCATTGGAGGTGTACTCTCCCCCATTATCCGGCCTCAATTCCTTCATCCTCCTCCTCGTCTGGTTCTTCACTTGAGCCTTGAATTCCTGGAATCGATTGAAGACCTCATCCTTCGTCTTCATAAATAAGATCTATGTTTTCTTGGAAAATTCATCAATAAATGTCACACAATATAATGCTCCCTACATTGATGCTACTGACATTGTCCCACTCACATATAAGTGAATAATATTTAATATCCCCTTCGACCTACTCTCGTTGCTTGGAAAATCAACCTTGGCATTCTTTCCAAGTGCACACCCTTTGGACATGTCCTGCTGCTCAACACTGAAATCTGGTAGACCAGTGAAAATCTCCCCTAGAAATAGAAATTCCCTATAGTGTAGGTTTCCCAACCTCCTGTGCCATAGGTCACATAGGTTATCACTATGTACCAAGACCTAAATAGGTTTCCATTTCAACCTATATAAATTACCCTCTTTAACCTTGATGACCATTGTTGTGTCTGAGTTATATCCCTATGGACATATGAGTACTTTCCCTCTCTAAAAATTAATTGACAAACCCCTATCCTCCATAATTTAGACTGAGAGAAAATGTTTCCTAAGTCATAGTACATAAAGCACATCATGGACATAAAAAAACCTCTTGACTCAAGTCGGAACAAAATGGTTCTCTCACCCTTCACGACATACTTGGCATCATCACCAAGCTCCACATGGATCCCCAAGTCCTTCTCCATCAAAATAATGAAGGGATTCCATGCTTCTGTCACCTGACACAATGCACCACTATCCAAGTACCACACACTTGTGGTAGATGTGTTGGTGGAAATGAAAGAAACTAGTGAAAAATCCCTCTCAAAATTCACAACAAACTCATATCTTGAAATTTAGTTGGAATCCCTCTCCCCAATAACTGCAAGCTAATCACGTACTTGAGTGATTCTCATGAAGTATCTGGTAACATTGTTAGATCTAAACATTTGCACCAATCTGAGTTTATTTCTTAAGATCATCTTCTTATTCAAGTTTTCACTATGAAATAGACCTACTAGGGCATCAAACATTGCCTTGGTTGTCTTCTTCTCGAAAAAAGACTAAATTCCTTCAAAACCAAAGTAACTCTTTCTTTCTAAGATAGGAAGTTGGATGCTCCATCCAATCTATCTTTAAATCTTAGAATTTCTACTACCATCCCTTAGACTTGATAACTTTTTGAGGAAATAACTTGCTACTAAAAACTGCCCCTATACTAACTTGTATGATCTTGTATGCACGTGTTACCACTGAAACCCATGTATGTACACAACGTTCCTTAAAACAACTCATGTATGTATGCACCTTGGCCTACTTCAACCTGCGTACAATTCAATACGGCTGTAAAAATAAATTTTATTGTTATCTGACTATTTCCCTGAAATCCATACTTCAATTTCTAACTGTTGGTTTATAGATCTACATAGAGCTCCTTGTATATTTCATAGATCTGCTGCAAACCACTGTGGATCTGTGTTTGTTCCTTTAAACACCCATTGCCGCAAATTAGATCTAATAGATTTTTTTTCATAAAAAACTATGTATCTGAAGTTGTCTCCCTCTCAGAGTGTAAGCTCTGATACCATGTTGACTTTCCTAATCTTGACACCTAAGTAAATTGTTTACTAGTGATTTCCTTGCTGTAAATCAAATTAGTAGCTCAAAAAAAAAATCACTTGATGGAATAATCAACTCAAATAAATAGCGGAAGCAATACTGAAAAACCAAATCTCATACACAATACACAAAGATATTCTTTCCATTAACTAAGGTTATCATTTAAATAACTTCAAAGCTTACAAGGGATCCCTTACTAGGAAAATGGCCCACAAAGAAATATAGAAAACTTTAGACAACACCTGCAAACCCTAGAAACTCTTGAACTACTGTAAGATCCTGTACTTTCATGCTTTTCAAGGTGCACACACATTTCCTTAAGAAAACTTGTGCATATACATCTATCACCACCGAAACCCATGTACATGCACCTAGACTATACGTCAAACTCGGTACAGAGAGAGATTGTTGTTGTCGCTCCAATCTTCTGGAACTCCTTGTGGCAGCCCCTATTCTCTCTTCTCCCTGACATGTACTGATATATAGATGAAATTCTTTCTCTACCTATCCGAGATCTCCTTGAATGACAATCCTTCATGATCCAACCCTCTATCAAAAGTGTCTCCTCCTTCACCCTTGCCATGATTTTATAATATTGAGTTATGACCTAACCCTAATCTCCAAAGTGATTGGAAAATGAGATTACATCTCACCTCACTTGATATCAATGGATAATATTTAATTCACTGATGCTAAATATTTAGCATTTCATTAAATAAAACTAAACTAATTAATAAAAGAAATTTATTTTAATAATTCATTTAATTAAAGTAAATTACCAAGATAAAAGGATTTGGATGACTTCCACACATCTAGAAACTTAGACCTATGCAGAAGTACCTGTCCGATGCTATAGACATCAACAAGAAATTACATAGCGATGAGTGTGATGAATCTGTTCCCAACAACACCACATATCAAATGGTGTGAGATTTGCAGAAAATGGGGCCATATACCTCCTCGTTTCCCAACACTTCAAAAGTATCAGAAGACTACACATACTCCATTTTGAGAGTTTTGAAAATCCATGGGCCATGACAAGAACAACTGCCGATAGCTACAAATTATGTAAGAGCACACTATAGATGATTTCCAGGTCTAAAAAGAACAAAAGGGTGGATACCATAAAGGCTTTGATAGAGGAGGATACCAAGGAGGCCATAGAGGAGGATATGGATGAGTAAGAGGAAAAGGATATGATGGTCATGGAGGAAGACCACCTACCTAATTTAACTGTGGAAAAGTAGGCCACTTGTCGTGCTTATGTACCAAATTGTGTGCACTTTATGGACATTGCTATATGGCAGATCATGGCATGAAATATTTCCCACACGTGTTGGAAAAATGGATAGATAGGAAGGGACATTGAAATATTGTGACTATGGAGCCATGTGAAGGTCATAAACCAAAATAAGAAGCCGATGTGAGGGTAATTATCTGAGGAGGCATCTGGATGAGAATTGTTACGAGGAAAATCTCTCTATGGCTAGGGGTAAACCACAACAGACGAAAATGATTGCAGAAATCAAACCTAATCTTAAGTATGCTATATAGACAAATATTCTAGCAAGACAAGATAAAATGCATACCTTGTCCAGACGTTCGATGAAGTCCACCGTTGAGCACTTGACTCAAAGCAATATACCCGCAACTAGTTCTCAACAACCAAGAACACAAGCATATGGTGATAATATATTATGTTAGCACATTCAATAGCATAATCCATCAACATTCATAACAAATACACCCTTGGAATAATAATTCAAATATTTGCAAGATATTGATTGGACGAGAAAAGAGGATTTCTATTAATATATAATCAACATAAGTGAATGAGTTACAGACTTCTGTGTTGGCACAGTTCAGAATCGAGAAACTAAGTTCCTTCTAGCTGGGCCTCCACCAATTCAATCCTCACCAAAGGAAAGCTCATATAAGAGAGAAAATGAAGTTCTCAATCAATAAGGGAAGATCTTGGGGGATGAACAATGTGTTCAAAATTTAAAGGACAAAGGGATGCATACTCAATGTGAAGTGAATAATTTCTCCAGAGTAACTTTTCTCTCAAAGTTGAATTCTTTCTCCTCTTTTCCATAGCTTGGATTTGGCCCATTTATAGCCTTCAAGTGGAACTGAAGGGCCGAGTTGGAACGTTTCTAGTATATGGAAGGCCAAGGATCATTGATCTCATGACGTGACATGGAAACCCAACACCATTTTTCAATTTTGGGCACATTTCCCGATGTACGCAGGATGTAGTGGTGAAACTTGTGTATACACATGCTGTATAGTAGGAAAGGTGCATATATGTGGAAAAATTATATTTTTAGCTCTGGGATTTGCAAAAAGGGACTTCAATTATACATAGGGAAATGGAAAAAGGCCTTCTTTGAAATATCACGTTGGATGAGGAAGATATTGCCATAACAGATGCACCCTAATGTGTGAGGTCAAAGGAGTATCTGCGATGGCCAAAATACATCATAAAAACCGAGAAGTGGAGTAATGGGGACTGGGCTGGAAAAACTAGTTGCTCTGTACAATCTATACTAACTTTGCATACATGGTTGGCAATTTGAATTACACTGCAGATCCATGTGAAAATATACCAAACAACTGTTCATGGCCATGAATAGTCAAATACAAATGTGTTTACATGCCAAAGGCTGTCATAGTCATGAACAAGGCCCAGTAAAACCAGTCTCAAAATCAATCTGAAGATATCTGTATACAATGGAGTACAATCTGATCTCCCATGATCACTGAAGTCACACAAGTAATGGTCCAATGAAAAGGTAGCAACAAATCAGGAAATCTGTGGCTACATACTGATGTATTCAAGTCTTCTACACAATCCGCCAAAGGTGAGAGTATATATCGTGTGAATAAATGAGTTGAGGTCGAACATAATGAGACTTTGTTTGATTACTGGTCATTGAGGTATACTGTTAACAAATGCGAGATAACCTACCAATGATGAAAGTAGATATCAAGGCACCGAGTACATTCTTAGAAGTGTGAATAAAAGATTCGAGGTTGAACACTTGAAGAAAACATCGATCAAGAGACATTGATGTATTCCCAACTATCGATGGAGAGAGAACCTGCCACTAATGATTGCAAGCCTCTAGGTACTCATAGGACTCTAGGTCTCATTTTCAGGATAAATGAGCTGAATTCGATGGAAGGAGACCCACTGAAAGGAGAGCATTAAGGAAACTCTCATCATTCAACATGAGGTATAAAGTAGGAGCTTGATGATTAGGAGGAAATCAGATGAAGAACATGTTCATGAACCAACAAACCTATGCGTCTTCAGCGTGTTCTAGGTGAAAGCAATACATGAAAAAGACCCTCCAAATAACAACCAATGAGGAAAATTGTTGACAAAGGTGAGGAAACCACAAAAAAGGCTAATGGCATCCAAGACACTGCATAAATTCCAGTGAACGAACAACGATGAAATGTCAACTGTTGGGTTCAAGGTTACCTACCAATGAGGAAAGTAGGACCATGGTGCATAATAGGACTACAAATTCATGTGATTCTGAGACAAACTGAGGGTATGGCCGACATGTAAAGTCAATAGTTCTGAGGAATGGCCGACATAGGTTGATAGACATCCT
Source organism: Picea mariana (assembly GCA_032191745.1). Classification (NCBI taxonomy): domain Eukaryota; kingdom Viridiplantae; phylum Streptophyta; class Pinopsida; order Pinales; family Pinaceae; genus Picea; species Picea mariana. The sequence goes on along the minus strand of JASDQU010504956.1, from coordinate 18,312 downwards.
TTGAACAAGAGCATGAGACATATGGAAGACTCTGGTAGCATAGACTCAATGATGAAACCATGAGATGCAGGAGGCATCAATAAAAATCTCCACAGGGACTGGAAGAGTATCCAGTCAGGGGAGTAAATTCTCTGTAACGAGATCAACTTCCTAAGGCCATGCTAAACCCAAAATTATGATGAAAAGTGGACTCAACAATTTTGTGCTCTGTTCAAAGGCGACATGACTGCTGCCAATATAAGATAATAATGTTTATAGTCAAATGAATTCTATGATACAGAGGAGGAAAGAAGTGTCGCAAGTAAGAAAAACTAGTTCCAACAATGGAACATACCTATGCTTAATGCAAGGAGGTTCATGCGGGAAATGGACACTCAGGGGAATGTTCCCTCCTGGGTATATGGTTTCAAGTTTTAAAGGATATAAATGAGGCTTTTCTTGGTTGAGTATGCAAAACTGTTGAGGCAAACAGTTTATAATGCAAAGAGAGAACCAACCATAGGCTCAATACTACAAGCAAGGGCATGAGATGAAATCACAACTTAATGCCAAAAAATGTCCTTTTTCATAATCTTAGTCTAATTGGTTAGAAAAAGGGATAAAATTGTACTAATTAGACGTCCTTTCAAATACAATTTATGAGTGTGAAAGAGACAAGTTCACTCGACAATATTTTTGATTTTTTAAAATGAGTCAAAAAAGAGCTTAAATCAAACTCACCTACGAGTTTCTAGGTGGCATGTCACGGGGGAGGCCAAGGCTCCCATGCTGGACTTCTGTGAAATTTCAGTATCTTATGAATAGCCAACACAATCTTGGGAAAACCCAAAGCTCTCCAAGTCGAGGAGGATAAAGTTCTAGTGGAGGTTACCGTCTCCATGATATATTAGATGATGTCTCTTACTTGAAAGGACATAGGTGGAGGCATTGGATACCCCACAAGACCATCCCAATCAAATGGAACTTCTCCAGGACTTGGAGGGAGAGTAATCGGGGAGAGTAAAACTCTCTCTTGTTCAGAAGGTGCAGTATCATAAATGCTAACGACATGGTTGAAGGATGCATCACCCTCCAAAAGGAGAGTTGGATTGACCAGAGGTTGCACTAGTGTGACCACTTCTTCAACTCCGAGTTGAATAAGATGCATGATAACAAGGACAAGAGACACATCACCCTAAAAAACGGGGGTGTGTTCAAGAGAGGATTGCATCGGTATGACTTATGTGTCAATCAGAGGAGAAATAGGGTGTGGGGAAACCACAGACACCTCAAAACTAGAAGGGGCCTCAGGTGAGAACCACGCTTCTGGTATCCCAACAATAGTAGGACAAAAATGAGTAAGGTAATTTCCTTTGCAAGTCCTGCAAAGGAATTTGGGCTTACGTCTGAGACCTTTAGGATTCTCAATCGTAAGAATGCCCCCAACATCATTTACAATGGCTGGTGACATGCTCTCAGCGTGACTGGAAGAGGCTAGAGAGTCATATCCCACATGATGTACAAAGGTTGGAATGTGAAATTGATAGGAATTGTGGTGACTAGAGTGATGCCCCCATCATGACTCGCATCAGCTAGTTGTGGGTCTTCAACATGACTTGCAAAGGTTGTTGACCAATCTCCAACATGACTAGTAACGTTTGTTGATGGATCTCCAGTATGACTAGCAATGACTGGACTAGCGACGTGTTGGCAGCCATTTCGATTTTTTATCCTATCTCTATAAGCTTCCTACACAAGTATTTTGGAACCCTTGATTCTCACCGCAAGTTTTTGAACAAAACAACACTGTCATTTTGCGCATTTGCACACCTGCCTTTGTTCTCGTTTTCACGACTGCAAGCGTGAAAACTTTGATTTCGAATTCACGTCAACGGCATTAAAATCGTCACTGGATTATTTTGGTCATTCTTGTCTATGTGTTCATTGCACTTCCGATTTAATTATAGTCGCGCAGTTGGCAAGACACCAAAATATTTACTCATTTGG